>UELV01000112.1:0-11764 GCA_900490015.1 Megastigmus stigmatizans
GTATTTTGACCTGTTCTTTCAAATGGTGAGACATTTTTTGCTAAAACACTCTTGAAAAAAATATGGTGTGTTTTTCACGAAAAAAAGTGAAAAAAATTAGAAATTTTCAACTATTATATAAAAAATTTAGAAATTTTAAAAATATTTTAGAATCATGAAAAAAATTTTCCCGTAATATTAGAACATCGATTGCACTTTTTCGCAGTATTTTGAATTATTGTCATTGCATTTTCCTTATGAAAAAAATTCATAAAGTTGATAATATCCAAATTTTTTAACTTTTTTTCGTGAGAAACACGCCATATTTTTTTGCAGGAGTATTTTAACAAAAAATCGGTATCACCATTCGAAAGAACAGCTCAAAATACGTCGGATATGATCTTTTTCAAATTTTTTTAAACCTCTTTTTTAGTTGACAACAGCCTTCAAAAAGTTGTTGAAAATTCGGGGTCTTGGTTGCGTTAATGGGTTAAGTGACATTCACACAGTCCACAACGTGCACTCGCCGATCAGCAAGCATCCGTCCAGACAACTACACATCAGCCTGCAGCTACAAGCAACGAATACAGTCAGGATTTGCGTAAGATTAATAGTAGTAGGCAAGCTGTTAGCTATTGAGTTAAATGCGAGGATAGTGTGTGTACAAAGTCAGGAGTGTATGGCATGTAGGTTACTTGCCTCGAGTTAAGGTTGAGCGAGTTAAGGAAGTGATTCAGTATGAATGGAGGCCAAAGCGTTGACAGAGTGTTTAGTGTGAGAGTAGCGAAGCGAGAAGGTAAAGTATTGTAATGCCTTAGTATGCTGTGTGTATGAGGGAATAATCTGCATTCATTACGACAGATTAACGTACAAGGAAGCAAGGACAAAGGTTGGCTGCATGGTGACGCCCTCACAACAGCTATTCAATAGTAGTTGAGAATCAAAATAGTTTCGATTGTTCAAGCTGGCCATGCCAAAAGGCATTATTGAGTTTAGCTCAAATGCTCAATTCCCTAGTTAGGCAGTTTTGATCAATCTTCAGATTAAACATAGTGTGGTTGTCAGTTGACAAACTTCTAATTGGTCAGTCATTCATTCACATATTTAGGGACTGACTAATTCTCCATTCATTGATTCTCATTCATCTCAATAAACCAAACGCAATGGAGGCCTTGTATGAAATTCAAAGAGATTTGCAAAAGAAAATTGCCAATTCATATGACAATTTCAAAAAAAGAGGGGTGGCTAAAATAACTAAGATTGAAGCTCAATCACGAATGTCAGGTTTAGAAAAACGGTATTTCCAATTCGAATCAAATCACAACAAAATTTTGTCGCTAGGGAATGTTGCTCAAGGATCATGACTACTTGAAAGTGTCATGTTGTGACTATACTGTCGATTCTTATTATGAAAAGAAGGCAGAATTTATTCAATTTATGCAGGATGCAGAATTATTAGAAAGAGAGCGAAATCCTCAAACCCCAAATCCAGTAGCGCAATTGGCACAACCGGTGCATATTGATCGACATGATCTTCCTAAAACTAACTTGCCTAAATTTTCTGGTAATTTCCCAGATTAGGAAAATTTCAGAGATCTTTTCAGATCCATGGTGCATCGTCGACAAGATTTAAATGCTTCTTTAAAGTATTCCTATCTTCGAACTAATATTTCAGGAGAGGCTTTAGACCTCATCAAAACGATTCCTATCGCCACTAAGCATTACGATACAGCGTGGAAAACTTTGGTAGCTCACTACGACAATAAGCGACGGGCGGTATCAATGTTGATCTCATCCTTACTTGGCGTCAAGCCTACGAAATCCGAATCCGCTGTTGAACTCAAAAGAGCTACTAGAGAGTTCCTCGGCCCATTAGAAAGTCTCACGACTTTGAAACGATTTAAGTGTTTACTTGTTTGTTCAATTACTTGACAGTTCTACTAAGAGAGACTGGAGAAAATCGTTGAGCAAAGAAAATGATTCTCCCCCTACTATGGCACAGTTAAAAGTTTTTATGACCTCTCAAGTCGAAAATTTAGAAGGTGAAGAAGATAGGGAAGTTCAAATAGTAAGTAATTCAAAGGAAAATCTTCTAAATCAAAGGTTTGTAAAGGGCAGGGTGAGTCCAATACAGCTCATACATTTCATACTACCTCTAGAGAAGCGTCCAGCAAAACAAAGTGTATTCTGTGCTCGCAAGAGCATAATCTGGCTAGGTGTGAGCAGTTTCTCAAAAGATCTGTGCAGGAACGTCGCGAACTCGTTAAAATGAAACGCCTCTGTTTCAATTGTTTAAGCCCTGCACATCGTATAGCTCAGCGCAAGTCGAAGTACAATTGCTTCAATTGCAAAGGAAGGCATAACACTTTGTTGCATCAGGACAGTCTATCAAACGTTGTGCGTTCGGAACCTTTTTCAGTTCCCATGCATTCAAACGCTGAGCAAGCAGCCCAAACTGCAAGCTGCACTAACAGCGTCAGAGAGCAATCCCAAACCGTCTACACTCAAGTCGTAAAGTGTAAGACAAGCGTATTGTTAGCTACAGCACAGGTGTATGTTATAGGGCCAAAAGGTACGCAGCTTTCAGTAAGAGCGCTGATAGACCCTTGTTCGCAAGTTTCACTTGTGTCGCAAAACCTTTGCAATCAATTTAGTCCCAATCAAGAAAACGCTCACGTTTGTATTAAAGGAATAGGTTAAAGTGCGCCTCTCATCTGCAAAACGGTCAGCAAAATTCATTGTCAAACCTCGCTTCGAGTCAAGTTTTAAGTTAGAAACCGAGGCCTTAGTACTTGCTAAGTTGTCCTCGCACACCTCCCGCGGTAGCCCCTGCCAGTAGCTATGAACCGCTCAAAGGTCTACAATTGGTAGACCCGGCATACACTAAGTTTATGCGAATAGATTTACTCCTAGGAGAAGGCGCATACGCGAATATCATCGGAGATTCCATAGTAAAGGGCACGCCGCATCAGCTTATAGCCATCAGTTCGAAGCTTGGATGGTTTTTGACAGGTTCTGTGGTGGCAAGCGAATTAGACAATCCCTTAAAACTTTGTTCTATGGCAGCAAGCGAAAGTCAATCTCCGACCGTGTTACACTGTTCATGCCAAAAAAATGCTGATCTCGCAGAATTGTTGCAAGAATTTTGGCGGGCGAAAGAGAAGGAGGTTAAAAATTCTTGCTTAGTGGAAGAGAAAATTTGTGAGCAGCTTTGAATACAATGCGTAGAGATCCTCTGGGGCGTTGTATAGTCAAGCTACCATGGAAGGATCCTCAGGCATTAGCAAATTTAAAATTAGGAACTTCTTTTCCTAAAGCACTTAAAGCTTTGAAAAGACTAGCGTCTCAATTCGAAAAGGATATTAGATTAAAAAGCGAGTACATTCGATTTATTCAAGAATATGTAGATTTAGGGCACATGACAGTGGTAGAGACGGAGGAGCCTTCTGCCCATTCTGATTATTGGTTTATTTCTCATAGGGAAGTCTGTAAGGAGGACAGTACAACAACAAAATTGAGAACGATCTTTAACGGATCTAGTAGACTTCCGTCGGGACCATGTGTAAACGATTTGCTTTACAATGGTGCAAATTTCTTACCACTCCCAATGGACATGATTTGTCCGTGGAAAAAATATCTTATTGCAATGTCTGCGGACCAGGAGAAAATGTATAGGCAGACATGGGTGGACGAATCGGATAGGAAATTCTAAACCATATTATGGCGTTTTGATCTCACGGAACCCGTAAAGGTCGGTGTCTTGAATACGCTAACGAATGGGTTAAAACCTTCAGGCTATTTAGCCATGAGAACCCTGCGTCAACTAGCTCAGGATCATCAAGCAGAATTCCCAATGGCTAGTAAGGTAGTCGAAAAAGAGATGTACTCCGATAACGTACTAACTGGTGCGCATACCCTCAAAGATGCCCACCTCAAAATTCAGGAGCTTATCGATTTTTTTCGTAAAGGACAAATGAATCTTAGGAAATGAGCAGCGAGCGATTCAAAAGCGTTGGAAAACCTATCAGAAGAAAAATTAGTTTGTAATGAAATCAGTTTGTTCGCTCCGGAAACTTCGCGCAAAGTCCTCTCGCGTATTGCTCGGATTTTTGACCCGATGGGTTGGATGGCTCCCGTGATCATAAGTGCCGAGATACTTATGCAATCGTTGTGGTTATTGAAGCTAAATTGAGATGACGAGTTGCTTGAAGGAATCTCAAACGTTTGGACAAGTTGGTTAAGTCAAATTCACTTAGTAAGTGAGGTAACTATCCCTCGATGGGTAGGATACACCTGAAGTACAGAAGTATTAGAAATTCATGGTTTCGCGGATGCTTCCAAGTTTGCTTACGGAGCAGTCGTGTATTTAAGACTCATTCTAAAGGGACAAGTAAAAGTTTCACTACTGGTAGCTAAGACGAGAGTTTCTCCTGTCAAAATATTTCAATCCCACGTCTTGAACTGTGTGCTACGGTCCTTTTAGCGCATATAGTCAAACAATTCTTAAGTTCCGCTCAGATAGAAATTCAAAACATACATCTGTGGACTGATTCCACTGATGTTTTATTCTGACTTAAAGATCATCCATCGCGCTGGAACGTGTTTATGGCAAACAGATGCTCCGAGACCCACACGAGTCTTCCGGACGCAATCTGGCATCATGTGCGATCAAGAGATAATCCGGCCGATGCGATAAATCGAGGTATCGAACCTTCAAAGATAGAGTCTTTTGAATTTTGGTGGAAAGGACCTTCCTTTCTGACTGAATCAAGTTCTCCCTTGGAAAATACCCCAGATGAATTAACGTTTAATGTACATAGTCTACTAAGTAGCGATAAGAAAATTAGTATTAGAAATGCGCCAAACTCCAAAGAGGAGCCTACTCGATTGTGGGAATTAGTCGCAAGGTATTCCTCACTAACCCGATTACTAAGGGTAACAGCTTACTGCGTAAGATTCATTTTTCATGCTAGTCGAAGAAATCAGGAGAAGATTAGTTTTAGCTACTCATCATTCATCAGACCTTCAAGCGTAGGAGAGGACCTTGAACTCGCAGCGAGTGAAGTAGAAAATGCGCGAGATATTTGGTGCTGCCTAGTGCAACGAGCTCATTCCCCTTTGAAATACAAACGGCTGTCAAATCGGCAAAGCATTTCTTCAAAAAGCCCTTTGCAGAGCTTGAATCCCCTAATCGAAAAACGCCTGATCAAGGTGGTCGGTAGACTACAAATTCTGAGATTCTGGGGATTTCAATACATCCTGTTGTATTACCGCCAGACTCTTTCTTCACCACGTTGATAATTAGGGAAGTGCATGAGCGCACACTTCATAGGAGAACCCAGCTAACGCTTGCAACGGTGAGAAGACAGTTCTGGTTTTTGCGAGGTAGAGCAACCATAAAAAGTGTAATTCATTACTGTGTGGCTTGTATTCGCTATGCCGGTGGGCAACCCACACAGCTAATGGGAAATATTCCAGCAGCACGGGTAAATCCTTCTCGCCCTTTTGAGAGAATTGGGATCGATTACGCCGGTCTGGTCAACGTTCGGTTGACCAAGTCTAGAGGTAAGGGAACCACGAAAGGGTACACCTGCGTCTTTGTTTGTATGTGTGTAAGGGCGGTTCATTTAGAAGTTGTAGAAGATTATTCAAGTGAAGCGTTTATTGCTGCATTCCATCGTTTTGCTCTCGTCGTGGACACTGCAGAGAGTTGTACTCCGATTAAGGGACCAATTTCGTAGAAGCTAATTCTCAAATGCGACAAGCGTTCAACGAAATGATAAAAGCGAACCCCCAGGTACCAGCGATGTTCGCTAATCAGGGTACGAGTTGGCATTTTAATCCTCCAAGCGCGCCGCATTTCGGTGAATTATGGGAAGCTGCGGTTAAGAGCATGAAGCATCATGCGCGTAGGGTAATCGGAGAGCAGGTTTTAACCTTTTCAGAGTTAAGCATCCTTGTCTGTAGAGTGGAGGCATGTCTGAATTCAAGGCTGCTTGTGGCACCTTCAGACGACCCAACTGATCCGGGATTCCTACCTCCCTCGTATTTCTTGATTCACCGTTCTTCGTTTTTGTTACCTGAAACTGACCTCACTAAGCAAAGTATTCCCATTGGGAAACGATGGCAACTTGTGTCGCAAATGGTCCAGCATTTTTGGGTATTTTGGCGCGACGAGTATCTGGCTGCGTTACACGTTAGATCGAAGTGGACGCGAGAAAAGAGCGCGCCAAAAATTAGAAATATTGTACTCGTGCGCAATGATTTGTATCCCCCGGGACGTTGGCCGTTAGGCAAGATTGTAGAACTTCACCCAGGAGGTGATGGACTAACTAGGGTAGTTACGGTTAAGACGGCTGCGGGAACCCTACGAAGACCACTTGTAAAACTTATTTTTCTATCTAGCGCCGAAAAATCGTTTAGTGAAATAGAATTAGAATTTAAACAAAATCCAACAGATCTGTGATGGAGCATCGAAATATTTTCGTCGTCCGAAGTTGCGCCGTCCGCCGAAGGTGGACGGAATGATCGAAATTGTAAAGTATGTAAGAAAGCGGGAGTGCGTCCGCCAAAAAGAATGTACGCTGAAATGTACGGACCAAGCGAGCCCTCGCGATGCGATCTAGTGCGTGTGTCGCGTGAAACCATTTAGGCCAATTAGCGTGCGAGCTAAGTATGTATGTGTGCGACACTGCGACACTGCGCGGCACGCGTCCGGGCGCTCCATCACTCACTCTGCTCACGACTGGAGCGGCTCATGACAAGCGTCTCTGTTGCTCGCGGATTGCTACGACTGTTGATATAATAAAGACAAAGTTTTTCACCTCATCACCGCCGATTGTTAATTCCTTTCAACAACCCAACCCATCCGAGATTTCTTCATAGTTTATTATACAATTATAACCTATTTTATAAATATGTCTACATATCTATCTATATAGTTTCTTTTATGGCGCTCGGTCGCCATTAAACTGTGACACGAGCATCGTGCCACAGAAGGAGGTGAAGTGACCCTCGGCCACTGGAGTCCAGGGTCCCATCTAAAACACCGGTTTACAAAAATTTAAAATAAGATAAACATGGTAGAGTGAGGAAAGCAAGAGGTGAGGACTGCGGATACAATGGGAGAGAGAGAGAGAGCAGCAACACAACAATACGAAGTGCAGTAGAAGTAGATGCATTTATGCAGCCACCAACACTGCACTGCTGTAAGTGGGAATAGTAGGTTAGGATAGGCAAAAGAAATGATACCATACTTACTACCTAGAGCAAGTCCTCGCCGAGCAACCCAAAGCGTCGCCGAGAGAGGTGTCCGAACACTTATGGCACTCATACCACGATGACGAGGTACGATGCATGCTGATCGGTGCAAGTATGCACTGCGACTCAGAAAAAAGGTCAGGAGCCGAGCCACTCTCTCCGGCCAGCGACGAGGAAAAGATGCCAGGAGGCGGCACACACGTCGAGGACGGACGTCGAGGGAAGCATGCGCGCGACCTTGACAGCATCCACAGGGCGAAACATCAGCGACGACACGAGTACGACGACCAAAATACGCGACAACGATAAGCTGGCGATCATTTGCAATGCCACCAGTAGAGCGAGAGAGAAGGACTAACGGTGCGAAGAAGAATTGGCGATAACGCGTTATTGAACGACCACAATGCCGCGTATATGGAACCCCGAGTTCCCGAGTCGATGTTACGCATGCTCCATAGGGCATCTGGGGGATATTTGGGGAAATTTGTATTAAACATTATTGCGCGACGATATTCGAACGACGCGCGCATTAGTATGACCCACATAAGGAGCTAGGTCAGCCTCAGTAGCCAATCAGCGACGAAGATCGGATTAATTACAATAGAAGTGAGGGAAAGTGCCTCTAGGTTTTCCAAAAGGAATAATCGAATCAAATTTTGGACTACGCGAGTAGAATTTTGGACCTGACAACAGGCATTGGAGCGACAGAGATAACAATAGAAATAGAACGAGTGCGACGAAGACAGAAGACTTGGGGAAGACGGGTGCGCTAAGTAAGCTTCCGAAAAGACGACACTTGTTGTCTAGAGTCAGATATAGCAGCACGCGATTGCGACTTTAGCAGCATCTTAAACGCTTAGAAGCAACATATCTTTCGTTCTGTGGGAAAATATTAGCGACGAGAACCATGAAACTCCCAAAATTGTATTATCAAAGCTGGAGACAAAAAATCGTATGGTGATTCAAAATGGATTTTGAAGGATGTACTAAGTACCTCACCATTAATTATAATTCGATTATTTTACCACTTGTTAAAATAATTAAATTAGTTTTTAACTTCGTAATTTATGATATCTCGAAATTCGTTCTTTTTAGTTATCACGAAAATACGCAGGATGACCCCTATTTTTTTTGTCAAATTCGTGATTAGAAGGCCAAAATACGTAGGAATAAGGTGGTCTCAACTAAAGTTCAGGGTACTTTGTTTTTTTATGGGCCTGTGTTATCATAATTCCAAAACTGAAAAAAAAAGAAAAGAAAAATGTCTGGTAGAGAAACTGATGGAAATTTGACCTTATAATTCAACTGCTACTGTAAATCTGCTTGTGGAATGTTATACTTGAAATGTTTTCATTCAAAATTAACTTTTATTAAACGAATATTCACGCCATTTACTGCAAAAGATAAACTTTAATCCCAGATTGATACACGATTTTTGTGTATAAGGTTAAAGGTAAGCGACAAATAATTGAACTTAATATTATACTATTTTTAAATTTTAGTGCACGCTAGAGTTCTGAATAGTGCATGCGAAAAATCTGTGTATTGCACGCGAAAATTCTCTCTGGCGTACGCGAAAGAAATGAATGTGTAGCTAAATAATTAAATATTAGCGTACGCGAAGAATTTTCCGACGCATTGTAGCGTACGCGAAAAATTTTCCGGAAGTTTTCCTCGGTTCGCGAAAAGTAGAAAAACGTTTTTTGGTTGAAGAAGGAAGTTCGGGTACCCTATATTTTTCTCTTCATAAAACTGTACAATTGATACAATCTCTATGCCTAACTTTAATGTATTAATTACCATAGAATATTTACATATAATCATGGAATCATAGAATATTTAAATATTATATCAATACTCAGCTTTAAAAAACAAATTCACAACATCCTTTTTTTCAAGGACACCCTTTACTTTCCAGCAAATATAGATATTCTTTTTCTGGGATGTTCCAAAAAAATACAGCTAATTTTTTCGGGTAAGTCCCAGAAAATATGCTTATATCGGATGTTAAAGGGAAGTAGGACAGGCTCTACGGCATAGGATAGAGCGGAAAATTCTAAGAAAAAAATTCTATTGCAACTTTTCAATCCGATCAATATTCATTGAGTAATCATCGATTGAAAATTAACCGAGCGGGCCAATCAGGAGAGAGCTAAAGCAGAGATACTCGGCGGGCCACCTCACTCCACCCGCCTGGCGCTTCGCTTCCTGCTATAGCTCTCTCCTGATTGGCCCGCTCGGTTAATTTTCAATCGATGATTACTCAATGAATATTGATCGGATCGAAAAGTTGCAATAGGATTTTTCGCTTAGAATTTTCCGCTCTATCCAATGCCGTAGAGCCTATCCTACTTCGCTTTAACATCCTGTATACATTTGAGGCGTTTCATGATAGCTCTCCCAGCGCAGCGTGTGAGCGTGGAATCGTGCTGTTTTCAGCTCGTGTTGAAAGGTTTAAGATGCATCTAAAAAAAGGTTATCAGGTAATTTCGATGTATTTTTTTCTCGGCTTTCCGATGGTGTTATCAGTTTTCCAAAATTTGCTTAATTTGGCCTTGAAAAAACATAAATCAGGCTATATCTCATATATATATTTGTATAACTATAATTATATAAAAGATCACTTATGCTGGCACTTTTCAACGTGGAACATTACTTATGCTGACATTGACGGACTTATGTCATCGTCAACATAATGTCAAAATTTTTTCTGTAGTAAAACAGTATCAATGCGGACACTTCAGTACTTTAAGGACACTTGCGCTGGCTAGAAATATTTTTATATTTTATAATATTTATTTCTTCAGTAATAAAAGCGGGCGCTGCCGGCGAACAACATCGTGGGTCGGGGGTTATGGGGGTTTCCTTTATTATACTATTTAAGGCAATTTTCAGCATAAGTATACATACATACAGATATATATTTGTATATTTTTTTGACATGCTTCAATGAAAGCGGAGGAAATTTTACACAGGTATAGCTATTTTCCAGAAAAGCGTTTTTTTTTTTCGAAATATCATTCAACAAACACAAGGTGGTCGGCCAGCCGCAACGCGCAGTGAGCGCGATTGCGGAGCCGGCGTGCGACGTTATTTATTAATTCGATGAGTTCGGTTTTGGACGCCGAATCGAGCAGACGTGTTGTTGACTAGTGCTCCTTAGGCTATGTAGTAGTGGTGGTATTTCAGTATTTCAGTGGCTTGAATCATTGAATCATTGTATGTGCTTAATTTAATTCATGTAGAATTCATCATATAAGTTCGACTAGAGCTAGTTGTGCGTGCATTAAGCCTTCGAGCTGCGATTGCAGCTCGAAGCGCTGCATCTTCTTTCTACCATGACTTCCGACAACGGGGGTCTAAATAACTTCACAAACCAAAGTCAAGTCACTGAGTCTTCCAACAACGGGGGTCCTAGCAACGAAATAACTCAATGTTCTCAAACAACTGCAATCAAAACGTACGCCAACATAATCGGACCAAAAAAAGAAGAAGCCATAGTTCTAGACTCAGTTGAAAGTGCTACTATTGATGACTACGTGGACTGCCTTGAAAAGCAAATTGACAGCATTTGTATCAAATTCATCTCCAAAATTACCGGAGGGCGAGTATGCATATTTTTGTCGGGTAAATCCAGTGTCAAAAGTCTAAATAACAAAAGTGACGAAATTAAAGGTTTTACTTTGAAAATCAGACCGCTAATAGAAAGAAATAAGCGCGTCGTTATTTCAAATGTTTACCCGACAATACCGAATGACGTAGTCTTGAATTCGCTGAAAAATATTGGCATTAATCCTATTTCACAAATTCAGTACATTAGAGCCGGCCTTAGTAAACCAGGACACTCGCACATATTATCACTTCGTAGACAGGTATACATCAAGGAAGATGACGAAGAAGTTATGCCAGACTCATTGAAAATTTTTCACGACAACACTAACCACTACATTTTCTTAAGCACTGATTCTACTCAATGTTTTATATGCAAACAGAGTGGTCATATAGCCAATCATTGCCTAAATAATATAAACAGAACCCAAGCACCGCTTAATGTTACTACTACAGACAAAAGCAACGAAACAAATTTGATATCAGATAATCAAACGCCACAGTATACGACAAACACGGCACAGAGCAGCAAACGCCCACCTACATCTACTTCGTCAGAAAATTCGCTTCAGAAATCATCAAATTTTAGCGAAAACGAAAAAAAAAAAGAATGGGAAAACTATTAGGTGTACAACTTTGCTTCCGCCGTTTTTCGATAGATGGATGCAGCGGTAAGTGCCGGTTGAAATAGGCAGGTCAAAAATTTCATACAGTAAGCTTGGACATCTGTCAACATAACGATAGCAGCACATAAGTGAATTTGTGTTTGCATCAAAAGTGTATTCTCGATCGAAGATGTCAGTTTTCGAGCCAAATTCTCGTCATTTGCGGGAAGTGTTGATTTTCTGCTTTCATTTGAAGAAAACTGCGGCTGAGGCTCATCGAATGCTCTCAAGTGCTTACGGTGACGCTGCTC
>UELV01000116.1:0-11824 GCA_900490015.1 Megastigmus stigmatizans
CCACCCTAGCCCCCCCCCCCCCTTGATCCAGCTCTGGGCTGTGCACCCACCAAGAAAACACACAGACGTGCACTTTCGTTCTCACGTCAAAACTTTACCGCTAGCATTGCTCGCGGTTTCATGACTGAAATCGATATGAGGACTCGATAGTCATCTCCTATCTCGCCTCTCTCTCTCTCTCTCTCTCTCTCTCTCTCTCTCTCTCTCTCTCTCTCTCTCTCTCTCCCTCGCGATACGCGTCACGTTCGCTCACTCGCTAACACTCGCCGATGATAGCGCGCCATAGGAAAGTATGTCAACGAATTAACGATTGAATCCGAAATTCATTCGTGAATTCGTTCCAGTTATTACATCTTTATATAAGAAAACTATATATAGGTATAGCTTCTAACAATAAATTTTATTTATGGTTATGAAGGTTTTGTTTCATCCGAAATACAGTTTCTACTTGGATTTTTTTCTCGTCGCCCTTTTTATCCTTCTTTTCGAAACTATTGAGCGACGTAGATCTACTGTTTGTTTGTAAACAAAGTTCATGTAATTTTTGACACTTAGTACATGCCTAACATTTACTGAAGAAAGTTAATTCATCGCAATATATTACTTAGCTATTATATAATAAAATTCTTTTCACGTCTTTAGCCTTATAATATGGTATATGTAGTTTATTGTGTGAAATATAAATATGAACATACATGTTTACTTGCTGAGAAGAGTGAGCTGGAATTCCAGTTGGAAAATCCAGTTGGGAAATCTAGCTACAATTCCACCTAGAAATCCAAAAAATTCTGATTACGAAAAATTAAAGCTTAGGTATATTCTCTGTCCACATATCATAAGGTGTTACTGTGCGGATGATAATACTAAAACTGGGGGTTCAAGCTTTAATATTTTAATTATCAATTTTTATTAAATGGAATTAAAACATTAAAAATTCAAATATTATATAGCTTAATTTCCCAGATTCGGTGTTAGCATCCGCATAAAAACACCAAATATGGGAACCAAATATACGTGAACTTGATTTTTTTCTAATTTTAGTTGAAACATCTATTAACTGGAATTCCACCTTGAATTTTTTCATTGAATTAAATTGATTCCAGCTGGAATCCAGGCAGCACAACTACACCGTTATGTTAGAGTAATGATTTCATAAATCTTATGAGTCATTGCGCAAAAATAGAATTAATACATATAATTTTGAAAATTTAGATTATCTTTGATTATTTGAATTACTTTATTTTAACTGTTCTACAGAGACATGTAATTAAAAGTATCATTTTAGTGTATTTCCACATTAAGGCGTTTTATGTCAGTCTTTAAATAATAATATGTGTTTTAGCTTCAGAAATGTCAGTTTGTTATTTAAAATACGATTATTTTCACAAATATTGTATGTGTCCCAAAAATATGATATGTGATACATGAATCATAAAATCGCTGCCAATTTTTTGGCACTTAGCTTCAACTTAATTATTCCCAATTAATCAGCTCAAACTTAGTTATTTGTTCCAATATATATTTCATATACAATTTATAAATTAGTTAAATAATAAAACATATTTAAAAATTACTCAAGTATTATTTAAGAAACTTTATTAAATAAATTTCAAATAATATTATATAAATTTTATATATGTCTTCTATATTCACAACTACTAATAAGAAATTTAGTTTTTATAGTTAATACACAAAAACTATTTCTAATTCACTATAAAATTTGAAAATTTAATCAGCAATTTTTACGTAACAAAGACTTATGAATTTAACTTTCTTATTTTTTCAAATAAAATCGCGTTTATAGTTGACAGAAATAAATGTCTATTAAAATATTAACAAAATATTATTATTACTACTAAAAAAATGGTTAATAACTACTTATATACATACAATTACTGTGCACATTAGCCAAACGATATCAAACTTGCGCGCCTGCCAGTCAGTCACCGTACAGGTCACTTGACGGTCAACAACCAAAATCAAGAACTGCAACAACCAGAGGAGTCACCATCAGTTGATCCCTTCAAACGATTAAAACTAATTAGACATTATTTTATAAATGAAAGAAGAGGTTAAAAAAAAAGGGATACACGAGGGACAAAACAACAACGAACACAGCAAATAAATCTAAAACTGTCACGGCGACACGGGCAAACCGTAGGATATGCGTGCGCAGAAACACTCTTACACACACATACCTAGAAGAAGAAATATCACAAGGTTTACATAAAAAACAGAACTACACATGAATTAAACACTACAAAAAACACACGGGAGAAAGCAAAAAACCTTCACTAAACTACGACTCAAAAAACTACCGCACAGCAGCATAAAAAAACACTTTTATAATAACTTACGCTGACACACACGTACCTCACGACTATATAAACCCACGTTCAGAACAAAGAGGCACCTCAGTTCCATCAGTCATTCCAAGCAGGTAACTTATAGGGGCAGTTTATCCTCTGGAGAACTAGCCCCAAGTCGAACTCTCACGAGTACGGCGCTAAGTCTTCACAGCCGGCAAATCCTTCGCGGAGCACTTGGCATGAAACTCAGTTTCCAAAGGGCTATACGAAAGGAGAAACTCCATTCACTGCACACATACACACACATTTCCCGACACTTCACCTCTTAGCTGAGACATGGGTTAAAAAAGATATAACGTGATATTACATCTCGGACAGCTGACGAATAGGTTGCAGCTCGAACAGCTGACGGAAAATAAACTCTCTATCATCTGACTAAGGCTGAATCATCACGAGGCATAGCTGCGTGCGCGGTCAGGTGTTAGGGTCTCGCACCACCCTGAACGTAGTGCCGATAGACGGACGAAAGTCCCGATTCATCCATCACATGGAAACTACCCTTAGGGTGTTTGTGCAATGGTATCGAATCCGCGTTAACCCCGGATGCAACAAATAAAGATTGTAAGACGCAATTAACTAAAAAAAACTGTTTTTTAGTTGAAAAAAAGCCTTGAAAAAGATTTTGAAAATTCGGAGTCTTGGTCGTTAATGTGTTAAGTAACGAAAGAATATCCCCGAACCAACTGGCTATGAACGCTCTACCTAATTCCGGTGCATCTCTTACAGCGGACCACGACCGTTCCGAAGTTAACTCTCTGAGCAGAAACTGTACCCGAACCACTGGTAGCTAGAAAAATATCACTGAAGTTGTTAAAATAATACCAGAATTCGACGGACAAAACATATCGGTGAACCAATTTATTCGGGAATGTCGAGACGCGCAGGACTTTATTAACCTAGCGGACAGACTTTTCTTTGTCCGCATGGAAAAGTCGAAGGACACCGGTAACGCCAGACCCTACCTGCAAAATAAGAGCTTCTCCACATTAAACGACCTCTTAGCCGAATTAAAAAGGTCTTTTGCTCCCACGCAAAATTTGTCCCAACTACAAACTGAACTAGCCCGAGTTATTCAGGGACCTGATGAAAAAGTGACCGAATACGGTCTACGAGTCACCAGGATATTGCTTAAGGCTATGGAGAACATATAAGAGACTTTCTTTCCCGACGTGGCACAGGCCATGGCTCAAGGCACCACCACCATAGCTATCACTAACTAATCAATCAACAACTGATAGGGACTAACCCCGCCCTTATACCATGAAAGACATCATAAGTTTGGCTATAGATGCCGAATGACACGTCGCCTTACGTCGTGAAGTACACTTTAAGGATCCAAACGTTATAAAAATGGTAGAATGTCAAATAGCCCCCGAGGTACCTACACACGAGGCACTCTAAGATTATATGTTAGGATTGTGGGAAGCCTGGTCACATATCGAGGGAGTACAAGGCCAGAAGAGAAAGACGGGAGTCTGGCAAGCATTGTAACTACTGCGGATGAGACGGCCACACCATAGAATATTGCAGCACCCTCAAGGAAAAAGAGGCCCAGAACACGAACGCTAGCAAGAGGAACTACAATCAGAGATTTTTAAACTCCAGGCTGGGACATCGAGTGGACACGACGATGAGCCTGCCGGCTGCAGGAAAGCCCCAAGTGTCCAGCATCGTGCCGTTATTGCCCTTGGGCAGGCATGAAAATCCAGCTCCCCGGTTGTAAGGATGCAGAGCGCGGGTCTACGCACGGAATCTTGTCTCTTCCTGGTCGATGCAGGATCGGAATTGAACCTCTTAAAAGTAGGAGCCTTGAAGACCCGAGAGCAAATCAATCCGGCTAAATTATACACCCTATCTGGTATAAGTAGCTCTGGGGCTGGCAACAATCCAACTCAACCGCTTGACTTATAAAATGAACATCGTATCCGACGAATTTCCCATAAAATGGAATGGAATATTAGGAATGGAATTCCTCCGCACTCAGGACGCTGTTCTATCTTTTCCTGAAAATTAGTTATTTTTGGGATTTTGGCAACCTACATCAGCCCCCTTTTCCAACCATGACTCGTTCCACCTGCCCGTTAGGATCAAACAACTCATTACGGCAAGGATCGAGAACCCTCGAAGGTCCACCGGATATGTACCCAAGATAAAGACAGGACCTGGAGTCTATATAGGAGAATGTCTCGTAACGAATAAAGAAGGACGAGCGCAGTTGTTCGCTACGAATACCACCTCCGAAGACATCGACCTCACAATGCCCCTAATCATTTTGAAAGTGTTCAAGGGAGCTCCTATCCCTTCCCGTAATGCCGAACAAACCGGGACCGAAAATACCATAGAGGCAACTGCCCAACGCATAAACACCTTGACCCAGGCCTTGGATTTAAGGGAATTAGACCGGCCTGAACGAGATAGTATCATAAAAATAATCGAGCAATTTCCATATCAATTTCACGTGCCAGGGGAGTAACTAAGGAAAACAACCACCCTTAAACATAGAATCCCTTCGACCGATGATGTCCCGGTCAACGTACGACAGTATTGTCAACCTCCCCATCTGAGAGATGAACTACAGGGACTCGTGGAGGCACTAATAAAGAACGATGTCGTGGAAGAATCTGAGTCGCCCTACAACTCCCCCTTGCTCATTATTCCGAAGAAGGACGACGCAGAGGGTAACAAAAAATGGCATCTAGTCATCGATTTCAGGGCTCTTAATGAAAAAACGATCGCTTCGGCCTATCCCTTGCCCAACATAACAGACATACTGGATCAATTAGGACAATTTAAATATTTTTGACCTCAGGATTCCACCAGGTTCCCATAGACTCCAAGGACGCTCCCAAAAAGGCCTTTTCAACCCCTTATGGTTTTCTGCAATACAAGCGCATGGCCATGGGTTTGAAGAGTGCGCCTAGTACATTCCAATCCCTAATGAACAACATCCTTAGCGGAGTACAAGGTATAGAGTTATTTGTCTACATGGATGACATAGTGATACACGTTCAAACCCTCAGGGAACATACCATCAGAATGATGAAGCTAATGGGAAGACTCAAAACCGCTGGTCTCACCCTAAGCCCGAGTAAATATCTATTTTTGAGAAAGGAGGTAATATACCTGGGGCATATTATTTCCGAAAAGGGAGTGAAACTGGACCCTGAGAAAACGCTAGCGGTATCAAATTTCCCCAGACCGAAGAACCTCAAACAGTTCCTGGGACAGGTAGGGTATTATCGGAGATTTATAAAAAACTTCGCTAAAATTGCCAAACCCATAAACCAATTATTGAAAAACGACTCTAACTTTTGGTGAGGGGGATACCCAAGAACAATCCTTCCAGATTTTAAAAGGTATCCTATGTACCAAACCCTTGCTGCAGTATCCGAATTTCAATGAGCGCTTTTTAGTTACTATAGATGCGTCGGACTTCGCTTTAAGTGCAGTATTGAGTCAGGGAGAAATAGGGAAGAATCTACCAATCGCTTACGCCTCTAGATTTCTTATAGACGCTGAAGTAAATTACACCACAACAGAGAAGGAAATTTTAGCCATAATATACGCGGTCCAATATTTTCGACCTTACCTATATGGTAAAAAATTTACTTTAGTAACGGATCATCGCGCTTTGGTTTGACTACACAATTTGAAGGATCCTAACTCTAGACTGACTCGATGGCGTTTTAAATTAAGAGAATTCGATTACGATGTTTTTAAACCTGGTAAGATTAACTGGAATGCCGATGCTCTATCCCGAAATCCTGCCGATCTAACTGTTACAGATACCCTTATGATGCATGTAATCGAGTCAGATCTTGACGAATTAAACGAAGGTAATTTAGAAGTAGCAAATGAGAATATATTCCTGATCTCCGAATCAAAAGCAGATTCCCCGTCTACTCTGGATCATTCGGACCCGGTCCACGTTCGTTGGGGCCCTGAGGTTAACGGGGAGCGACCGTTTGATTCGGATATCTTACCATCCCAAGCACTTGATTGCACGAATAATGGGCTGACGGGCGAGTATGGTCAATTGACAAATAAGCCTGTCACGAATCTGCCTGTAGGGTTGCCTGCTGTAACGCAGATCGTGACAGAGGAAGAGGTGTACGAACTAGAAGAGAACGTTTGTCTCGGCTCTAAGGGAGAAAGTCCGTCGAGAGACCTTGGCAGGCACAACGATTTTTTTCCTGGGGCTCAAAGAGGAGCCCCATTGGTGTTATGTGATAAGCCTCCTGTGGTGAGCATGATTGACTCCCCGTTGAGCTCTCACCTTTTTGGCTGTTTACCCACCGAGGCCAAACGGGATAGATCTCCTAAAGATACCCCGGCAACGCTTTGGTTAGTGCCACCTTGGGCTCTCACTTTCGCGGTTCTTTGTCTGCCGTGGCCCACCGGGAAGAACTCTCGGTGGATGTGTCTGGGACACTTCCAACTGGTCTAGTTCTCGCACTCTCTAAACCGTCGGACGACGGCGTGGGTTCCTTGGTTGCTAGGGATCCACACCAACCTATAGACGACTTACCCCGAGTTCTCGAGGGTACACGTGACGTAGGCAGGACCGACAATCGCCAAGTAATTGATAGCATTCTTGACAAGCAGACGGATGGCCTTGCTTTTGACGCTGACAGATATTCATCTATTGAGTTTGCCCACGGTCAACGCGTATTGAAAAAACGGAAATATGGCGAAATTACTGGTACCGCCATTGATGAGATTAATTAAGAGACTGAGTTAAAACTGTTATCTTATAGACATATATTACAACGATATAAATTTTAAAATTTTAAGGCGGTTTTCTATTTAATTAATAAAAGTATTAACATGGTTAGAAACAGTTTTACGCTGAATGGATGATTTGATGGCGAAATCGAGTTATATAATTAATCTTTATCTTTGTTATTCTAGTTTTAGTTTTAGTCGTAAATTGTTATCCAGTCCTAAGAACAGGTAACTTTTGTTTACCTCTGTAGGGTACATTTTATGTCAAATATATATATATTTTGTATATTTAGATTTTAAGTGTATTGTATATGGTAATGAATAAATAAATAAAATAAATAAAAATATAGATCTGAGTACCAGTAAGCCAGAGTTTGATTATTTAATTGGTTCCAATGACGATAACTTACATTCGAAAAGACGAAATTTTCAAAGGAGTGGAACCCCTATCTCGGCCCACCAATTATTGTAGATGAATAATCTGAGACAGGCTTGGACGATACTGAAGTTGACGACAAGGATTTCGAGGAATGTAGAGTTCAGTTACTAGAGCATTTCACATTTTCAAGAGATCAGTTGGCAATGCGGAAAGATAAGTTAGCCCATTTCATGTCAGTAGATTGCTCTATAGAATCACCTGTTTGTAAGAGATTGGTGGAAGAAAGATTCCTCAATTTAGAAACAATGAAATTTCAATGTGTAGATATAGGAGCAATAGTTCAAAGCGAATTATGTAAAGGTAAATTCATATTTTCAATATTCGTTAAAGAAAAGACAAGTTAATTATTGAAAACGTAGTTAATTGTTTAGGTTCGCTCAAAAAATACATGATAAAGGAAGGGATTCTTTGTCAGAATCGTGAAAACAGGCGATGGACTTAAAAAATTACCTTGGTTAAGAATAGAACAATCCTTACGCTCTCATTGGAATGCGGACAATTTGCAGATCACCATTTGTACACTTGAAGTATCTATTCCCCCAGAGGAAAATCGGTCAAGAATAATTTCAGAGGCCCACGATTCAGCAATAGGTGGCCACAAAGGTGTGTTTAAAACATACCGTAGGATTAAGAACCCGTGTTACTGGAATGGAATGAAGGAATATTTATATATAAGGAAAATATTTCCGAATACGTGAAAACCTGCGAAATATGTCAAAAAGGGAAATTAGTAAGAATAAAAACTATAATTCCTTTGAAAATCACAACCACCTCCTCACGCGCTTTTGAATTGGTGGAGATGGACATAGTAGGTCCTTTGCCCGTTACGGATGCTGGAAACAAATATCTGCCCACCGTGTAATCTCACCAAATACTCAGACGCTATAGTCCCATCCGACTTCACTTCCGAGACAGTAGCGATAGCCTTCTCGTGGGAGTTCATTTGCCGTTTTGGGTGTCCGCAGGCCATTAAAACAGACCAAGGTAGTAACTTCCAGAGCGAACTCTTCAAAAAATTCGCAAGGATATTTAAAATCCAGCAATTTAGATCCACGGCATTTAGGCCGCAAACCATGGGATCACTAGAGGGAAGTCACGCATCGCTAGAAGAATATCTAAAAATATTCAAAGAAAAAAACAACTGGGATGAGTGGATAAAGTGCGCCATATTTTCATATAATACATCAGTTCATTCCGCACACGAATTCAGGCCCCATGAGCTAATCTTCGGGAACAACGCGCGACTCCCCTCGGAATTCTCTACCAAGACTCAGGATTTCCAGATTGGAGAACAGGTGTACCTGCTGAAGGAACCCCGATATCATAAGATGGACGACCAATATGCAGGACGTTACAAAATAATCAACTTTTCCACAGATACCAACGTCACCATCGGCCTAGGAGTAGGACGCACGAAGGTTGTCCACTTAAATAAACTGAAACATGCTTTTCTACGATAATCCCTAGTCTTAATAACGAATTCGCCACGCGCAATTTATTTTACCTAGGAACCCCTAGTCTTAATAACGAATTCGCCACGCGCAATTAATTTTACCTAAGGAACCCCTAGTCTTAATGACGAATCCTCTGCGCCCAATCGATTTTACCCAGGAATCCCTAGTTTTAATAAGGAATTCGTTAAGCGCAATTGATTCCACCCAGGAATCCGTAAATGAAAGGGGATCCTGTTTATCTGATAAGATTAACCTAATAATTCCCATGTACAATCGAACAATTAAGTAAAACCTATGTAAAAGTCTCTAATAAACAAAATTTAAGGGAACAAGAGGGATGAAAGAGTTGGACACATTTCATGCTTACTTGAACTACATTTGTTAACTTTTTGATTCTTCGAATGTTCCAACTCGGGTTGAATTCCATGGAATAGAGCGAAGGTTGGGGCTCCATTCGCGCTTAATTAATAAATGATAATACTTAAAACTGGCCCTTAATTGTTAAATGATAAAACTTACAACCTAACGAGACTAAGTTCACTCTTAACCCATTAACGCCCAAGTGCACACTTTTTTCACCAGTTTTTCAGAGCTCTGTAGATGGACTAAATTTGGGCCTAAAAAATTTTTGAACACATGAAATTTATAGAGTTTTCATCCATCTTTCAAATGGTGAGATTCAAAATATAAAAAAATAATTTTTCATTACTCAAAAATGAAGTTTAAGTGTAAAAACCACAGAAATTTTTTTTTTTTTTTTGATTAGATTTTTTACCTTCTTTCCGTTATGCAATCATCCTGAAACCAATTTAGATGGTGGAGGGAATGTCTGAACTTTGGAAAAACGTGTTCGGAAAGTTAATTTTGTTACCTACATGATTCAAAATGATGTCCAAAGTGAAAATTGTTACTAAATATCTTTAGGACGCTTTAAATAGTATACGAAAATTTTTTCTATTAATTTTGCTAGTTTTATTTGAAAGTTTATCTTTTAAACTTTAATTTCTTTTTTTAGTTGAATCTGTAGGATTTTTCCAAGCCAAGATATCGAAGTTTAAAGATTTGATAATCTTAAACTACAAACCTAGATATTGTCATTTTGGTGCAACCTACGAAAATATCAGAACATAAGTTTTTTTTCATTAATCTTCGCAGTTCGGTCAAGGTGCTCCTTGGAGAAGTCACAGCAAGGCTACGCTTAATGGAGACTAGAGGTGCTCCTCTGTCTCAACTTAGCATATACAGGTGTGGTCCGAGCTCCCATCCTGACGATCGAGGTGCCCTTCGATCTCCCGGGTGTAAAACACGAGGTGCTCTTCGTAAACGCCATCCCGCTATACGTACAAGGTGCTCCTTGTACGTGTCTCCGGTGCAAAAGTCGAGGTGCTCCTCGCTATTGCACAAACTCCCGCAACCGAGCTTCTACGAGGGGCACCTCGTAAGTAGCGAGGTCCTGTCGAGAGACTCTCGAGGTGCCCCTCGTAAGTCTCTCATCCTGACTATCCCGAATCCGCCACCCAGCACGGGGCGTAAATTACGCGACGGACGCGAACAATAATAGAGGGGAGTAATTGAGATAAAATACGTATAATTAAGCAGCGCGTTTTGTAACTAAGCGAATAGAATTAAGCGAATATATATATATATATATGCCTCGAACCAGGATGTGCGTCAAATATTAATTACAATTGTTTGTTTTCTTTTTTTTTTTTTGAATTGTTATAGAATAACTAATGAGCCGGAGACGCAGGACGTCATTATTTGATTGACAGTAAAGCATGTGATATATAAATATATATAAAATTATCATTTAAAATTTTGTACTAGTATATAAGGAATAATATATATATATATAGCATTATAAAAATAAGATCTAAACGCTTGGTCAATTTATTAACCTGAACCTGCATCTCACTACCTACACTAAAAACAAACCCTAGGTTTTTCGTAAGCATCCGGCAAAAGGTAGGATGCGAAAACGTTGACCCGGTAAGGGGTAACGCTACAATATCTCGGCTTGAAAAAATCGCACAGAGTCAAATAAAAGAAGAAATTAAAGCTTAGGAAACAAACTTTGTAGACTAATTGGATATATTTATGAAAAAGAATTTCTGTAAATCGTATATTCCAAAAATTTAAACAGGAGGTTTTTTAATAGGAGGTTTTAGGTAATTAACGTTATTCTCAATATTTAAAGAGCAATATCATGGCTTCTAATGAATAAAATAAAAAAATTTTGACTAGGTTTCAAGGAGGAGATGTTTCCATCACCTTTGATATAAATAGCAGGCACTCACTAAGGCTTTTCCAAACTCAAAATATCGAATTTTTGAGAAAAAAAGTCAAAAAATCATGTATTTTTCCCGAAAAATTTTGCTACAACTTTTTCAATTTGACGTTTAGGTCAATTCTGGATGTTTACATTAAAAATTATAGCGTCGAAAGTTGAGAAGAAAAAAATTGTCATTTGGTCGTTAATGGGTTAAGGAATAGCTAAACCGAGATAATTGTGACTTACCCTTAATAAACAAAGTTATCCGTTAAACTACGAACCCTCCCCCCTTTCTCGTTCCTCCGTATAAGGAAGAAAGTAGCTTTTAATATAAAAGAGGGGTTATTTTTTTTAACACTGAAGGGAAAATTATATATAAAGGGAAATAAGTAAATAATTCAATCGCTTGTATCTAATTGCAAATATGATCACAGATATAATATCACAGAAAAAATAGACTCAGAGGTTTATTAAAATAGTAAAATGATCATATTCTACTTTATAAAAGAGTAATTTGTAAATATTCTACTTTAGAAAAGTATAGGAAGTGAGATATGTGTATATT
>UELV01000140.1:0-11986 GCA_900490015.1 Megastigmus stigmatizans
CGACACTAGCGATACGCGGTCTTTTGAAAATTGAATACATAATACGTTTATATAATGAACACAAACTGGTAAATGGTTATTATTTTAAATTATTTTTTCTACAAGTGCTTAGTTGTAATTTTTAAAATGACAACCTTATTAAATAAATGACGCTAAATAGTGGAAATTGTATTTGATGAACACTATATTTTCTTGCAGCATTTATGATTTGGTATAGATACCTGGAAAGGTCTTTCGTTTACAGAATGAATTTTAGTATCTCAAAATATAATATACTATTTTATTGATATTATATAGATATTGTGACTTATATAACTAGAATAATGGAAAAAAATCATTATTTCGTGATTTTTACTTTTTGCGTTTTTATTCCTTAAATACCTATAACTTTTTATATTTTGGATTTTCTGCTTGAAAATATGTTTTTAGGTTCGTAATAATGTGTATTTTAAGAATATATGATAAAAAAATATTAATTTTTTCGTCACTTTTAGAGGTAATAAGGCAATACCCCCTTAAGGTGACCTAGACTTTAACCCATGGGTCAAAATAAAATAACAAATGGAAATCTCTCTTTTATACAGGAAATCTATGATACTAATCGTAAGTTTTCTTTACACAATGCTGCTAAAAAATAAAATAATGACCTCTAGAAATCAAGGAAGGCCAGAGGTTGTTCATAAACGGCATAATAATAATTATTCGTGAAGCGTATTTTAGCAAAAACGTTTTGGAGGAAAATTGTGGAGGTTAGCCTTATTGCTATAATCCAAAAAACGTGTTCCCGTAATGTAACATGGTACTTACGTTTATAAGACACCTCACTCTAACCATAAACAGGATTTTGCATAAATGTAACATGGGCGTTATTAACAAAACTTGCAATAAATTTACAGATATGATTGGTTTAGCTGAGGATGGATTGCACATCCTAGAAAAAGTAATATAGTTTACAAAATAAATCGCTGAGGTTGCACAGCTACTTATATTAGGATGAGTTAAAAAAATTTGACGAAACGCAGGGACGAACACAGAAGAGACGTTTAGAATGCATTTAATAGATCGACACTTCTCTACTATGTATGAGACTAATCATACAATAGATTTTGAAAAAATACAAATTAATGACCAAGAAAGAAGTAAGAGCAAGAGAGAATTTTAGATTTTTATAACACCTTTTATCATAATTATACGTTAAGCGGAAGATACTAATTGTTTTTGTCAAACGAAAGATTAATTGTTGAAAAATATATTTAAGTACATTCTACACTTAATTAAGCAATATCAATAGTAAACGGCTTCATTTATTTCAATATTTTGGTTCTGATTAATCGTTTTGAATTCATATTGTATTTAAACTACTCAATATATTTTTATCAGTCTTACAATCTCGTAATAATAATTTAAACAAGGGCAACAGTGCCATATTTTTATTTTTGAAGTACTTGTTTGAACTCGGACCAGTTGTGGACTTTCCTTGCTAGGCGCAATGGCTGGTAGTCGGGGACACCAGTGTGGACATGGCTTTCCTCTTCCCTCCGCGAACTCTCAGATTCTCGGGAGCGGGCCCTCGTGGAGTTTAACTGTTTTTTCGCCTTCGACTTCAAACGGATTGAGGGATTTCGCCAAAGGACGATTCACCGAAACCCAGCAATTCACTTCATCTCTAATTCGCATAATACCATTTCTTAGATTTTTTTAGATTTGAATGTTTCTTTGTAACCTCTCCTCCGAATCCTGCTGGAGCTGGATGGCAGGAGAGAGGTAATAAGGCGTCGGAAATTCCATCTTGGGCCTTGTGTTCGGCGCCATTTTTATGCGCGTACGACTTATGACTCTGGTATGGTGTTGTCATAAGGACTCACCATAGGCCATGTGGCTAATTTACAAGGAGTCTCATTCATGTAGATCGATGCTCGAAGCTATTGTCTGCAACAGTACCCGAACGTGTTGCAATACTACGATGCAGTAGTCTGTACTTCGGCTGCTTAAAACAATGCGATTACTTACAAACCTGCTATCAAGTTTGGAACTGTCGCAAGTGTAATTCGAATCATCATACTCTGATCTATACGAATAATTTAAAAAAAAGAGCAGCCACTTAACTTTTTCAGGATAAGGCGAGGAAGAATCGCCGCTTTACTTCATCGGAAGGCTCGAATCCACACGGTCAGCCGCAATAAAGGTCAGAAGATTGACCAGTGTTGCTGTCCACTACCCTTCTCGCAGGGGAAGGCCCGACTGGGCTTTTGTTTTGGGCTCAGGCATTAATAGAAGTTGCTTCAGAGTTCAGTGTCGTCGATTTCCATCTAGTCCAAAGAGCAGGACTTTCAACTGACGAGGTTAGCATCCGTATTCTGCATATAGGAAGTGGGGCGAATTCGACGACCAAATCGACTCGGATCCGGATAATTTAACGGACATCATTCCACGACATCATCGAGATTTCCGCTCTGGTTGTTCGCTGCCTTCACTGCACCTGTGAGCCTTCCGGATTCTAGATGAAATAACTTGAGGGCGCTCCGTCCTGCTGACCCTGACTTCGCTACGTCGTATCGCGGGAAGTTAATATGATAAAAAGGCACCCGATCGGGACCCCTGGACACCCCTCTCCAGCTTCCTGAAGGGAAGGGATATTACTGATCGCTCCGACATGGGCGGTTCTGAGAGATTAAAGAAGTCCGTTCAATACCTTTCCGATCACGATCCACGCGTGAACCGACACCGTGATAGAGCTAGCCAGGTTGCGCTCAGATCCATCGCGCTCGACGGTCTTTGTAGCTAATCGGGTGGTAGACATTTATTGCATACTGCCAAAACTGACATGGCGTCATGTTACATTGAACAAGAACCCTGCTGATCTAATAGCACAAGGAATCACTCCTGCCGACCTGAGCCCATCTGCACCCAGCAGAGCTTAACCTCAAGCACAAGCGACAGGTCTCATGGGTGATATGCCATAAGATGCTATCAACATCTTGTCTCGCCAATTAACAGCACGTGCTACGTTTTGTGCATCGACAATGAAGTCGGCGACCGATAGCTTCATCGACTACTTCACGTCTCTTTTTAGATCACAAAGAGTAGTTGCATTATACCCGCGCATATCCCCTCATCATAGAACACAGAATGGGGTGATAAATAACCCTTTCACGGTTCAAGAACTCTTCGTCGCCTTCTCTGGTTGTGTCCTGTTCACAAGGTCGAGACCTTCTAAGATGATATCATTGCCCTGCAATCAGGTCACGAGATTTTCAAGCGAAACCCTCTTCGGAGCCGGTGTGCGCCTCCAGGGATTGTAACTTCAATTCTGTGAACGGCACCCATTCATTTTACCGAAGAGCTGTCGCCTACCAGAATTGATGATCAGATCAGCGCAACTGTTCTTTCTACACGAAGGACATGTCATTGGCTTCCAACTGCTCACCTATGCAGAATTTAAGATGTTCCTCATTTAGGTCGAACGAGCAATGAGCTCACGTCCCCTCGCTTTATTATCAGGCCACGCAGATGATCGCGAAGCTCTAACGCTAAGATGTTTTCTAGTTGGGTCTGCAATCACCTCAATCGTCTAATCAGCTGCGGTATTGGCGCCTGGTGTAGAATCTGTACAATCACTTCTGGATACGTTAGTCGAGGGAAACCCTAATCAGCTGCGGTATTGGCGCCTGGTGTATAATCTGTACAATCACTTCTGGATACGTTGGTCGTGGGAATACGTGAACACTCTTCAATATCTCGTTTGGTCTTGCATAAAACCCTTATGCGGCGGACCCACTGGCCCCTAGGACGAATAGTGGTCGTATATCCGGGTCGAGACGAGCTGGTGGGTACCGCCGATATCCGCATTAACCAAGAGAGTCCACACCCGATGGGTCACGGATATTGCTAAAACTTTACAGAGACGTACGGCAAAAAATATGCGACATGTGTCTCGGCGTTAGTGCTAATGGACCCTAAAGGCCGAGTAAAAGCCCATTTAATTAAAATACATGAAAAATCTGATACATGAAAAATACATGAAAAATTTGATACAAAAAAAGATATCAAAAGTAAAGATAATAAACTTTCATTTGCATTTCATAACGAGTTATTAACATTTTTCATTCCAAAGTTATGAGCGATCAAAAGTTCAGTTTTTGGGCCTTAAAATTTAGCGTTTATTTCAGTTGAACAATGGGTCCAAAATTCATTGAATTTTCGATCTCTCATAACTTTGGAATGAAAAATGCTAATAACTCATTCTCAAATGGAAGCTTATTATCTGTACTTTTGTTTTATTTTTCTAACATTTCCTATAATGTATATTGGTTTGTCAATAAACATTTAAATACGACCATGGTCTTTCACGTATTTTAATTAAATGAGCCTTAACTCGGCCTCTAGAGCCCATTGGCACTAACACCAAGACACGTATGCCATATCTTTTGCCAAAGAACATCTCTGTAAAGATGCAGCTAAATCCGTGACCTGGAGGGTGCGGAGTCTCCTTGAAAATTAGGCACGAACAAGAGGTCCATCACAAAATTCCTCCCGGTATCAGTTTCAGATTTGCCTAATGCACAGGACCCTAGCAGGCAAGCCGGGAGGAAGGGTGGCCATTAATATTTAATTTCTTCCAAGACGAGGTAGACGGTATATTTGAACTCGGTCCAGTTGTGGACTCTTCTTGCTAGGCCCAGTATCTGGCAGTCGGGGATACCTGTGTGGGCATAGCTTCCTTCTTTCATCTGCGAGCCCTCGAGCACTCCGGAGAGGGTTCTCGCGGGATTTGACTGTCCGCCGCCTTCGACTTCGGATGCATCGAGGAATTCACCGCCATCGGACGATTCACCGATATCCAGAAATCCACTTCATCTTTAATTCACATAATACTATTTCTTATATATTTTTTTACATTTGAACGCTTCTTTGTAACCTCTCCTCCGAATCCATTGGTCAATCCGACAACAGTATTGTAATTAAACCATTTATACATAAAAAAAAATTTGAAGTGGGGTACTTATAAAAAATCAATCACACATGGTTCAGTTAAAATTACTCGGACTAGCTGATCAAAAATAAACTAAAAAGATTATTGTAAATTGACTGTATTGTTCGCAAAGATTTCCGTTAAAAGGCACAACGAAAGTAATCGATCACAGTGAACTAATACATGCAAAAATTTTAGTTAAACACTTTACTGGTAAATTATAATGTAACTATTATTACTATGCGATAAAGATTTGTTAATTTAAATACTCAGCATAGATGTAACATAATTTGTTAGATTGTTAATTTTTTTTATGTATAAATGGTTTAATTACAATACTGTTGTCGGATTGACAAATAGATTCGGAGGAGAGGTTACAAAGAAGCGTTCAAATGTAAAAAAATATATAAGAAATAGTATTCTAAGGGTGGTACTGCAAGGCTTTTATTGAATCCAGGTGTGCCCGCAGTTGCCCTAAATTCGGATGAATGACAGTCAAATAGCATTAATAGAATTGCGCGTCGTTATCTTTGGTAGAATATGGTTTCTCTATTTACTGGTGACTGCTATGAATTTGCCGCTGATCGATATGTTGAGTGTGATTTATCCAGAGAGTAATTCCATCCATCGGTATCAGCGTTCCGTAGTCGGTAACTTACCCTTGAAGTTACCAATTCTCGGTCGAGAGTCCCGTTGACGGTAACTTGCGTTGTCAAGTCGCGACAGGACCCGACGATACAGTATTTTACAAATGAAAATGTTGTTCTTGGTTTAATCTTACTTTTTAATGTTTCAAAACATTCTATGTATATGCGTCTAATTTGCTATAATGCAGAAAAATGTTATGTAACCTTACAAATTTACTAGGACAACTAATAATGAAGTGTTTATTTAAGAAGTAGCTATATTAATATCGCTGAATTATTTCACTATAGTATATTAAACTAGTAGCACACATTATGTGATTAACTTTAAAAATTTATTATAAGAATTAAAACGCATAACAATAATTTCAACTGACTTTCAGGTTATTCGATGTTGGTGGACAGAGAAGTGAACGAAAGAAATGGATTCATTGTTTCGAAGATGTAACAGCGATTATATTTTGTGTTGCTATGTCTGAATATGATCAAGTATTACACGAGGATGAAACCACGGTATGTATCCTCTATAATGTAATACGATATTTACAATTATTAAAAGATCAGTTAAGGGATCGATTCGCATAGGGATTTATCCTATGTAAATAACCGGTAAGAAATTAATAAAATTTTGTACTTGGTGCGTATTCACCTGGATTCGCACTGGAACCTAAATATATTTTAATATAAACTTTTTTTAACAAAAAACTTTCTTTTTTTTTAATTAAGATTTATTAACTTATAAAAGTTATTTAGCATTTACAGATAGTATTTGGATACATATATCTGCACTTATGAACTATAATTTGTATATTTGGAATATATACATACATAGATAATGCCTTAAATCTCTAAATTACAATTGGCGAAAAAATTATAAAGTATTTTGCAAATGAATGGATTTGTATTGATTAGTAATATTTTTATATTATACGGTGGGTTTACGCTTATATTTAACTTTTTTAGATCATTCATAAGTGTTGTTCTTTGATCCGTATACAAAGAACAATGCCAGAGTATGTGATCAAGATCTTGTTCACCTCTATTACATTGACATGTAGCGCCATTTATAAAGTTATCACGAGCAAGGGAAGCCGCAAGGTTATACTGATTTGCTCTGCTACGGTTAATCATTACAATATTTGCTCTGTTAAGATTACAGTTGTCGAACCAGGGTTTACTATTATTTTTATAATAATGTGTAAAGTATTCGATGCCCTTAGTTTCGCTGAGCTTTCTTATTTTTTCAGTTTCATTTTTAGAATCAAATTTAAATTTTTGACGTAAATCAGTAAATGAAATACGGATGTCGAAATTGAAATAATTATCAGTAGCTATTTTTGCAATTTGGTCAGCTTGTTCGATCCCACTGATTCCTATATGTGCAGGAATCCAGATAAGTTTAATTTTACTGTTATTGGTACTAAGTTTTGAAAATTCTATTGCTTTCTTTTTAATTTTGTAAATGTAGGGATTAGATTTGATATTAAAATTTAAGTTTTTCAGTTTTTCTAAAACGCTTAGAGAATCAGTGAGAACGGTAACGTTTTTCTCTGTATTTTGTAATGCAATGTCGAATGCGTCATTTAAGGCTATACATTCGGCGGTATAAATTGATGTAAGGTTATTTATACTTTTTTGACTTGTAATTTTTAAACTATTTGATATACATGCAGTACCAACAGAAACTGCACCCGAAATCTTGCTACCATCTGTATAAATAGAGATTGAATTTTCTTGTCTGAGAAAACGGTCTAGAATATCATTTGGGTTATGAGATTTTTTTAATTTTTTGCCAAGTTCTGTATCTATTTCAATTTTTGTTACAAAAATATCGTAATCGATGAGAAAACAGTTGTAGTGAGATCTGATTTGTAGAGTTTCATTTAGCGGTACAATATCGTTGATGCAATTTAATAGTAAACTTTTTCATTTGGTTTTTTTGAAATTATAAAAAGATTTGTATATGGTTTTATTTACAGTTAGACTAGAGTTGGAAAGAATTTTTGTTAAGTAACTTAAGCAAAGGTATTTAAATCTATCTCTTATGTACATGAGTTTTGATTCCGCAATAAGGATGTTAGTGCGGGTGCTGATTTGGTAGCCTAGTGCAAGGTGTATAGCAGTATATTGAATTCTTTCAAGTTTGTTCATTTCGTTTGTACGTTTTGGAAAGTATACAAAGAAAGAAAAATCTATGATGGATCGTATATAAGATTTATATATAATTAAGAGTGTGCTTGAATCAGCACCCACCACCTAGCTCGTACAAATTTGATTATATTAATAACTTTTAAACTTTTATTTTTGACGTTTTCTATATGTTGTCGGAAAGTGAATCCATAATCAAATATTACACCTAAATAGCGTGCATATTTTTTTGAAATTATTGTAAAATCATCTAACTTAATTACATTAATTACATCTAACTTAATTACTTAAGATACATTGCCGGGAGTATAGCCTTAGTTATTAAAATGAATTAACACTGTTTTTCTAGGAGAAATTTCAAGACCAATGTCGTAAAGGTCGTTTTTAAGATTTTTTAAACTTTTTTCCATGATAGATGTCCAGGATTGTAACGATTTTCTTTTAACAGGAATCATGATATCATCAGCACACATTGATATAATAACTGATTTGGAAAGATTTTCAGTTATATTTGCAATGTATAAATTGAAAAGTAGTGGACTAAGAGAGCCACCTTGTGGAATGTCTTTATGTACGTCGCTATGTGAGTTAGGATTTATATGAGAATATATCAGTCTTTCATAATTTAATAATTTCACTACTTTAATTATTTCAATCGGAATGTTCAGATCTGATAAAATTTGCAGTAAGATTCCACAGTTCACATTATCATAGGCACTAGTTATATCAATGTATGTTGCAAGAATATGTTGTTTGTTTTTAAGTCCATTTTCTATATTTAAAGAGAGTTGGACAAGGTTATCATTACATGATTGTCCCTTTCGAAAGCCTGATTGTGAGATGGGAAGAAGATTATTTTTCTCTAACCACCACTGCAACCGATTTTTTATTAGGATTTCAAATAACTTGCAAGCACACAAAGAAAGAGTAATAAGTCTAAAGTTTTCATCGTCAGGTTTTTTTATGAATGTTACGAAGCAGTTTTTCCAGTCAGGCGGGAACTCATCATTTTTATATATTTCAGTGTAAATGTCTAAAAGAATTAATTTATATTTTATATCCAATTTTTTTAGAATTTCATAATCTATTCCATCAAGACCTGGGGATGAACTATTATCTCTAGAGTTAAGTGCAATATTGAATTCGGAAAACTGAAATTGATTGCTTAAAAAATCGTTTGTTTTGCAGTTAGGAATCCAATCAGGGTCTGAAGCTACCCATAACGGACTGATTTTATTGAGAGCAATCCCTATTTTATCTTTATTTGTGTCGTCGATTGTACTAGGAGATATAACTTGACGTATTTGTTTTTGAAAATTTTCATAGTATTCCAGACGAAAGTTGGATTTGTTCTAAAATTGATATTTTCTGAAAAATTAATGAAACTTTCCCTTTTTTTGTTTTTGAAAATTCTTTTTGCAATTGCTACTTGTTTTTTATAGTTAATGTAGTTTTCTTGTTTTTAGAGTAATTCCACTTTTTGAAAGCTACTTTACGAAGTCTGCAAGCTTTAGCACATTCGGCGTTCCACCATTTGACCGGATTTGTAGCCTTAGAGGTGATTTTATTGTAATTTTTTTGTGGAGTGTTAAAAGTAATTGCATTGCTAATTACATTAATAAAAAATTTGTATTTTCCAGTAGCGGTTGAATTACAAAAAGAGTCCTCAAGAAACTTTGCATAATTTCCGTTGAGAGATTTTATAAAGCCTTCCCAGTCTGTTCTTTTTGTTTTAATTTTGAAAGATTTTTTTCTATATATAGTTTTATTTACAGTGAGATTAATTAGAATTGGAAAGTGGTCTGATTCATAATTTTCATCATACAAAACAGTATCAATTTTATCTAATAAATTAACTGTAGAAAGAATTAAATCAAGATTTGATTTTTGACCTGTGTTTACGTTAATTCTACTTTCAGTTGTAGTGTCGTGGACAATCAAATATTTATTTATAATAAAATTAAAAAATTTTATACCGTAAGTACTACTTTGTTTACAGTTCCAGAATTGGTAGTGGGCGTTAAAGTCACCCGTGAAATTACAATGTGCGTCTTCGTCAATGTAATCCATGATGCTATCTCAATCTTCTTGAGTAGGATTGCTTCTAGGTGGTCTGTAAAATGCAAAAATATCCAACATCGGAGTGGTGTTTTCTATTTTGATTCCATAAGTTTCAAAGTTGGCGTTTGGATTGTTAATTTGGATCGATGAAGCCTTTACACGTTCTTTTACAAGAAATAAAATTCCACCGCCAATGTTGTCCTCTCTGGTTTTGTGGATGCTTTGAATCTAGATATTTTTAATTCTTTTTCTATTGTTTTGTTGGGTGGTAGAGATTGAAGCCAAGACTCAACGCAAATAAAAATGTCAATATCTTGTACAATTTTTTGAAGTTCATGTTTGCGTTGTGTGATATTGCGAGCGTTCCAAAAAAGAATTTTGAGATTTTTTGTATATGTAGGCATTTCTATTTATTTATTGTGTTAATTGAAGTGGCTTGGGAGGATCCATGACTGTGTCCGTAGTTTCTTCGTCAGTGAAAAATTCAGAAGTATCACTTTCATCGGCAGTTTCTGTAGTTGGGTTGTTAATTCTATTTTAGATTTTAGTTAATTTAGTTTCAGTTATTTTACTTTCGACAGCGGGATAATCTTTTTGGATAATATCAATGATGATTGATGTATCAGTGACGATTTTATTTGCTTCAGTAACGACATCCGTTTTGTTATTATAGTTTTTAACAAAATTTATAAACGTAGGATAGTCAATGGGAAAGTTATTTTCACTAAATATTCTAGAGGTTGCTTGTAGCGATTCTTCAAGTATAGTGTTGTACTTTTCTTTATTCAGGGCTTTTTTCTCTTCTGATAACTTACGCCTTTTGAGAGTTCTTTTCTCAACCCTGATTAAATTCTTTGGTTTAAGAAAGTCATTATTTGAAGTGTTTTCAGAACAGTCGGGTTGTTTCTTGTCGGTATCGATGTTGACTGAAAGTTGCGAAGTTGAACTAGTAGTAGACAGGGCCCTCTTGTTTTGTGATACGTTATTGTCCTGAATATTTTGATTTTGTGGATCGATATGCGAGGTATGTAATAAGTCGTTGTTTACATGAGCTTGAATGTGTTCTTGTTGTGATGGATTAACTTTGTTGAGAGAGTATTGCTTCTGTTCATGTCCATGCTGCTTACATAAGAAACAGACAGTAGATTCTGTAGTTAAATAAGTCCAGTAATTAGTTTCGTCGAAATTTATTTGTAAACTTTTAGGAAGTTTACTTTCATCTTCTTCCTTGATATAGAATTGGCGATCGAGAGACAGCACGTGTGATCTACTCGGGTTGTTAACACTTGCTCTTATGTCGCTAATTTGCGAAACAATATTTATGCTGTTTTGTTTGAGTACATCAGTAATTAATTCATCTGGGATGATTGGTTGGACATTGGAAATAACGACTCGCTTATTACTGTTAACGTAAGGTTTGATTTTAAAAGTGAAGCCTTTGATACTAAATATCTTGTTTTTAAGGTTTTGTACATATGTTTTATTTGAAAGATATAATATGTGTCTTTTTCCAGAGATACGTGAAAGGTATCGGATGTGTGAAACGTCGATGAGTTACTCGAGTCCGTCAATATAATCATCATAGGTTAAACCTTCAATTGAGTCAATAATAATGGCAACTTCTTTGATAGGACGAGCTTTTTGTATAGTGATTGCAGCATATGAATTTTGAGTGTTAGTGGGGAACGTTGGAGATTGACCATCATTGGAAAAGGCCATTGTGTGGATTAGACAGTCGAAACTATTAAATCCAGCAGAATATATTGTTTGATTACACTTACACACGCGCACACGCTATTCATCTTACATATTCACATACACACAATAACACAATGATACTCGTGCACAATGTAAGGAGCAAAGAGCAAAATGTACAATGTGTAAACACATCTGCTCGGTACAGGTGTCGAGAGAGGACTGATAACAAAAAACTTACAGTGGAAGTATAGTCTTACAAAAATGAAAACAAAACAAATTATTTTTAACCTTCTTATACTTAATACAGTTAGAGATATATAAGTGAAATATAATATTTTAATTTATATCACGTTTAAAAAAATTGCAGATCTAAAATATAACAGGTTTTTTGAAAATTTCTTTGAAAAATTTTTTTTTATAACGGTACGCATCGGCAATGGCCCGCAGATCAGCAGCGGAGGTG
>UELV01000142.1:0-10486 GCA_900490015.1 Megastigmus stigmatizans
TATATATTTATATATATATATATTTATATATACGATTAACAAAACCGTAACTATCAGTCAAGCGACTTTAAAGTTTCGCGCCTGTCATACGGTCTCCTGCAGAATTTAAAATTTTGCAGAAACCAAGTCCCACAGATGCTCAGGCATTTTTAGTGATCGCTTATATTATTTCTAATTTTTGTATACAATTATTATATTTAATTTAACTTTGAAATTATTCTTTTATAATTTTCGTATTATCCTTCCAGGCCTTCATTTTACTAAGATTTTGTTCTCCTTTTACTCTATATGTAAGGTAGAAACTGTATGTCTTAAGCAGTACACTTTACAATAGTAGTTATGAGTTCTACTTATAGGGAGAGGGGGAGGGGAAGGGGAGAGGGAGAGGGAGGGAGAGAGAGAGATGGAGGGAGGGAGGGAGAGAGAGAGATTAGATTAATAATTCATTTATTTGACCGGGAGGTAAAACCTCATTTGGCCACAACAGTTTGAAAATACATAGAGCGTATTTTTTTTAAACGCATTAAAAAGAAATAACAATAACACCGATAATAACATTATTTACAAGTTACAATTAAAAATTCAAAAATTTAAAAATTTGAAAATTAAAAAAGAGTCTCTAAAATAGCATCGCAGCTTTTCCAATGACAGGCGTGAGTTTAAACTGAGCTATTAAAAAAGAAAATATAAATGTGCATGATTCTTTTTGATTCTTGAGACTTTTTTGAAGCGTTGATGATCGTTGCTGTCCAAGAGTGGTGATCTTGTTAAAATGGTGCCACCTCAAGGTCCTCGTTCAGGACTCTAGTCCTCCAGTCAGCTAGATCGCGCCGTAGTAGCGCCTCGAGAAGGTTAGCCTTGAACCTCGTTGAATTTGATGTACTGAACGGTGGCGGTGGAAACTTATTGAGGATATCGGAGGCTGTGATGGTGAAAGAGCGGTGCCACGCTTCGGTTCTCGGAGCTTCGAAGGAAAGAGCCCTAGGAGGAAGCCTAGAGGAGGAGCGAGCAAACATGTCAATGTTCATGCGCTCGAACCTGACGGCAAGGTATTCTGGGTTTCTATGAGCCAAGATGTTGAACGCCAATGAGACTATGAACAGCTCACGGCGTTTGACGGTAGAGAGTCAGACCAGGCTAATGCGGTGTGGGGTGACATGTCCAAAACGAGGGACATTACCACACACACGCATTAAGTGCCCGCTGAATCATGTTGTTGCGAGTTTTTTTTAAGTCATTATAGACAGCCCAAGCGTAATTAAGATGGGGAAAAACCAAGCTCTCAACCAGGCTCTTGTTGAGTGAAAATGAAAGAGAATGGTGGTAGTGCCGTAGGGAGCGTACGGTGCCGAAGACACGACCTACGATTTGGTTAACGTGGGGCGCCCAGTTGAGAGTGGAGGGAGAGAAATTTGATTTGATTTTATTTAAACTTTATTATACCGTTTGGGTATAACCCTATCTGGTGGATTAATATAATACAAGATGTTTTACAAAATATGAATTTAATATAATATTTACGCATTGGTGAGTTAACATGAAAAAATTGGAGATTTTGTGGTGATTTTCCATCTTTACAATTGACGTTTCGAAGCATTTTTGTGTACAGATCGTAGGTTGATTTAATAAACAATACGAGCGCTAATATTACAAACTATTATACTAGGAATAACTCTATGACATTAATAACTAAGAACTAGTCTATTTTGCTTCGAATTACTTATTTTGCGAAGAATTTTATTACTCTATTAAGATGAAGTTATCTCGCGGATCGTGAGTCTCTCGTTTCGCACACGCATATTCCAGTCAGCAGCATCGCAGGCAAGGATAGACTCGAGCAGTGAAACCTTAAATGGTATTACCATGGTGGAGTCAAAATCAGTTACATTCATAGAGTTGGGTAGAGCGTGCGCTAGGTTTCGGGTCGAGCGACGGATTTCAGGGCAAGCCTGGAGACGTGAAAAACTTCTAACGAGGTAGTAAGGCCTTTCGTGGCTAAGTACGGAAAATGCGAGGGTGCCCAAGAAGTAGTCGCGTCTAGATTTGGCCGACACCCAGCCCAGTACCAGTCGATAAGGTGTGACGTGTGACCTGAAGGGGATGTAGCCGTAAACGAAGGGCATGCATGCGTTATGGGCGCTCTGAAGTACGACAGTGCGCTCGCCGTTGAGGTCGTGGTATACGATGCTGGCATAGTCTAGCCTAGGGAACACTAAGTGCTCAATCAGTTCCTTCCTCAGGGTTTTTGATAGGGCGTGGCTATAAAAGCGCATCATGAATAGGGTGGAGTGAATTTAGCGGAGAACAGTGTGGACTTGGGGCTTCCAGTTAAGAGTCGGCGAAAGTGTAACACCAAGGCTGCGTACCTCATTTTCATACGGCATTGAACATAACTTTGGTTTTGGCCAAATTGAGGTTTAAGCCATTCCGTCGAGCTCTGTTCGCTAGTGCCTGAGCGTCCGCAGTAGCCTCGGCTATACCACGATTAAAGTCGTGGGGAAAGAAGTGATGGTAGAGCTGAGTGTCGTCAGCGAAGATCATATATTGAGAGAAGCGGAGGACCCGCGGAAGATCGTTTATATAAATAGCGAAAAGCAAGGGTCCTAGAACACTACCCTGAGGAACTCCATATGAGAGACGGACCCATTCAGAGATAGCACCACCACTTTGTATTACTGCCTGCATGCGATCGGCTAGGTAGTTGTAAAACCCTCTCAAGACACGGTTTGAGACGTTGAAGGAGCGCAGTTTATCTAAGAGAAGAGAGTGAGAGATGGTATCGAATGCTTTCGAAAAATCAAATAGGATCAGTACTGAGATCATTCTCTTGTCGATGGCAGCGCGGATATCATCCAACACTCCTGGTAGGGCCGTTTGTGTACTGTGGCCCCCACGAAACCCAGCTTGACGATCAATCAAGAGATTGTTTGCCTCAATGTAGTTAAGGAGCTGCTTGTGGACTATACGCTCAAAGGTTTTGGAGAATTCAGGGAGTTGCGCAATGGGCCGTGTATTAGATGGAGAAGGGATTGACTTACCCTTTGCAAGCGGCAAGACAATGGAGCGTTTCCAAACTTCAGGGAAAACGGCATGTGCAAGGCAGGAGTTGAAGAGTCAAGTCAGCAGACCAATAGTTAGTGGCAGCCACTGACGCGGTATAATTAAGAGCTATTATGATTCCAGTTTGAGATAACGAACAAAATAAAAGAATTTAAAATGACTAAAATGATTAAAAAATACTAAGCTAAGTGAGTTGAATTAAATTAAACTTCATATGCGTTACGTATTCGATGTACTCGAAGAACGCAGTAAGGAACCCCACTAAGACGTGGTCCAAAAGCAACGCAGCACTGCACTCACAGACACCACGTATACACAATTAAATTGCACCGAATTGCACTCCATATACGTGCACTAGGCTCTACAGCGTTGATCGAGGATGATCCTGCCAGAGAGTACAGGAAGTTACGGGGACGTTTGTTTGACCACGCTGAGTTGAGTGAATGCTCGTCACAATCAGTTTGGGAGGTCTGTCGCACCTTAGAATCAGAATTTGGTACCGTAGAGACGTTGTGAAGACCCGTTCTATGCGGTCAGCTACTCATTCCAGTGAGTCAGTTCGAGACAGGTCAAATAATCAACGAAGTCAATAAATGCAGGAGGCAGACTGAATCGGGATGCCCTGGCTCGGGGGAGTTGAGCCGTGCTTTTTAAACTCGAAAATGTGAGAGTCACCGGGTACCCGAGTAGCTTGCAAAAAACAAAAATTCAAAAGATAGGTTGAGTAAGGAATAACAGTCGAGTAAGTACGGAGCGATGTTTCGCACGTCTGACTGGTTTACTCACCTTAAGACAGAGACCTTAACAGAGAGAGAGGGAGACCATTTTGTACCGAGACTTGTACGCTAGTCAAGGTGAAGTCTATTGTGACAGGTCATAGTGGGTGTAAAACTACTCGAGCTCAATATTTTATCGCGAAAAAAAGAATCTCTGATTTTCTTATTTGATTGATAACTTTTAATGCATAAAAAATCAAGCCTACTTGAGAACCAGTATTTTATCGCGAAGAGAAGATTTTCTTATTCTCATATTTGTGATTACTAACTGTTCCTGCGAATTTATTTATTTATTCATCCCCGATCATCCCTTTAGGCGCAAGTTCTGTCCTTCGACCTTCCTTAATATTGTGCTCTAGATTCCCCGCCCTGCCCCGACCATTATGGTTCCGATCATCGACCTTCACTCAACACCAACCGAGAAAATTTGATTACTTTAGGATTGTGGACTAGGCTGAGTGGTTAAGGACGCGAAAGTGTCTATCACCATCCTCACGTCTAGTTTTCGTATGGATTCGTAATTACAGAAGTCTGTTCCCTGTTTCTTCTTCCTTCGGTTTGATAAGGTCGGGCATTCACATAGGATATGTGACGCTGTCCCCTTTATCGCACCGTACCATTTGCATGTTGGATTGTCACAATGTCCCATTTTATGGAGGTGATTTCTCAGATGGCAGTGACCAGGGACAATTTTGTGAGTAATCTGGCTTCAGCTCTGCTGGGTCCAGTTCAGTCTGACGTTGGGTCAGATCAGAACCTTCGCCTGTCTACACCCTTTTGTTCTGCACCATTCCATGGTGTGTTGTTCATTTACCTATCCAGATGCAACTTCCTTGAAGAAGGATCCATGGACTCCTATTGCAGGTTCTGGACCAATCAAGATTTCCTTTGCTCCAAGTTTGGCCAGTCTTAACTTTGATTCCTGAGTGCCCTGGTACCCAGTAGAGAGTGAGTTGCACCTCTTCTGTCAGGGCGTTCAGAGTCGAAATGCATTCCTACACCAGCATAGATGACACCTTGATGCGTCCTAGCATAGCTAGAGCCGCCCTGCTGTCGGTATGTATACTGACGCGGTCTTGATTTTTGTCTTCTAGTGCTGCTTGCGCACAGCGTAGAATTTCCATTATTTCTGTATATAAGATGGTGCTGCATGTCCCCAATGGCATTACAACACCCTTCCCTGGGCGTCTCCGGTACAGTCTTGCTCCCGACCTACCCTCTGTTGAGGCTCCGTCTGTGAACCAAGCCTCGCCGGTCGTCGAAGCAGCGATCCTATTTTCATGCCATTCACACGATAAGTCTTCGGGATGCGTTGCAGGCCGTAACCTTAATTATAAGGTGGAATGGTTCCACTCCTGCGAACACTCCCAGAGCCATCGTGGGTGCCGTTTTCATAGCCCCCGTTGGGGCCCTAAGAATCAGTCTACGGAGATGTTCCAGTTCTATCTGTGTGGTCTTGAGTTCCGTACTTCTCCACCATACCTCCGACGAATATATGTTTACCTGAATTCAAGTATGACGTGAAAGATCTATAGAACCATTTTGAAACTGAGACCCCAGTTAGCACCTATCGCTCGTCTACATAGTCAGAACGTGGTGTTGAACTTATCACTCTGTTCCTCCAACTGTGGTTTTCATAGCAGTGTCCTGTCTAGGATAACCCCCAGGTGCTTGGCCTGGTCTTTCAGTGTGACTTTCTGAATTTACATGATTAGATTCCTTATTGGCCCAACTTTATACCTTCTGGTGAAAAGGACCACTTCGGTCTTATTCAGGTTTATAGAGAGACCTTTATCCTACACCACTTACTTAAAGAGTTAGTTTCTCACGGCTTGGCCAAGCGTTTTGCTGGCAAACTCGAGTACTCTTTCCTCACCGTCTACCGTTTGAATCAAGACCGTTCCAAGGCCTGTATCACTGGCGTCTGTTTGCACAAAGAATGGTTTCTCAAAGTCTGGCCTTTGCAGAACTGGTGCGGATTGAATGATCCCTTTTAGTCGTTAGAACGCTTCCTGTTGTTCTTCTAGCCACTCGTAATTCTGGTTTTTCTTTCTGAGGTAGGACGGGGGTTCCGCTATTGTCGCAAAGTCTTTCATGAACTTATGATACCAAGAAGCCATGCCCACGAAGTGTCTAAGTTGCCAAAGGTTTTTGGGAGCCAGGTAATTTCTTATAGTCTCCACCTTGACTCAAGGTACCCACATACTTCTCTTCGGGGCGGCAAAATACGCTTTTCTCGCAGTTTATCGTCATCTCTGTATCGTTGAGCCTCCGAAGGACGAGTCACAGGTAGTGGAGGTGGTCTTCAAAAGTTTCCGCGACGATGATGATGTCGTCCAAGTAAGCGAAAGCAAAGAGTTCCACGCTGAGACGAATCAGTTGGTCTACGACCCTTTGGAATGAGGCGCCAGTATTACACAGTCCGAAGGGCAGTCGTTTGATATAGTACAGCCCTAGCCCCGGCACTGTAATGGGCCTTGGTCATTCCGTGAGCTTTATCTGATGGGAAGCAAGGCTGAGGTCCAGTCTGGAGATGTATTTGGCTCTGCGCAGTTTTCTCTGGATGAGGTCCATGTGTGGTTGGGGATAGTCATCCGATTTCGTTACTATATTTAACTTCCGGAAATCGATACAGAACCGGTATTTTCCGTTTTCCTTTTTCAAAATTACCACTGGGCTGGATCAGCTGCTGAACGATACTTGTATGATGTCACTAACATGTCTTCTACCTGCCGGTGCATCTCCTCCTTCACCTTTGGCGAGACCGGGTAGTACTTTTGTTTAACTGGTTTCGCATCACCGGCATCTATGTCGGGCTCTACTAGGTAGGTACAGCCTAAGGGCCCATCCTTCGGCGGTAGAACTTCATTCAACAGCGCTTGTAATCCCCGTTGCTCATCCGAAATATCCGCTACACCAACTGATGAAAGTGAGGGCACTCCACCTACTATCGCCGCCATTTCCAGTGGACCGTAGGTTCCAGTTTCCTTCAGGAAGAGCTGGTCGGTGTTTGAATCCATTACGACTCGGAATGCTCTGATAAAGTTCACTCCTACGTAGCATTTTTCGTCGAGGCTGGGAAGGATCGCTACTCTTATCTCCTTCGTCAGGCCTTCTAGCGTGAAAGGTAAGAGTACGTGGCCGCTTAATGGGCTTCTTCGGCCGTCCACCAGTCTAACCTCTCCGACTTCTGTCTGGAGGAGGTTTCGTTCGAGACTAGTTGCAATTTGAAGGCCGATGATGCCCATCACTGTGTTTGAGACTCGAGGGTCACACAGCGCTCTAAGTCTGTAGTCTCCGATATCTATTTGGAGCCACGATGGGATCTCATCTTCAGCACGATAGGTTGGCCCTCTTCCATCCCTTCTGGATGGGTCTGCCAGGAGAATAGACGTGCCGTCTTTCAGGTTGTGCTCTTTCTCCTTTTCCGGGGCCTTTCTAGGGCCCGACTTGGCAACTGGTAGGGCTTCGGGGGTTAGCAGAACAGCAGAAGCCCTTTCTACTCGCCCACCTTCCGTTTTCCGAACAGTCTGGGCAATACTTTTTCGTAAAACCCAGACGGGCACAGTAGTAGCAATGCAGCGACTCTTTTGGGTCGAATTTTGGGCGTTCTTTGCTCTTCTTGTTGTCCCTGTCACGACTTCGCCCTTTCTCCTTTCTTCCGTGTCGGCGGGGGGATTGTTTTCGGCTCCGCGCGTGTTCTCCGTGTTCCACCGATTTCGGGTCTTCTTTGGGTGTTTGGCGTTTCTGGATATGCGGTCGGATTCGTGGGCATCTGATTGGCTGGTGGGTTATGAACCTGTGGTGTTCGCATTCCAGTGCCTCGTGTCATCCAGGCCTGTACCGGGGCTGGGTATTCCCTACCCCGGTTGCCCTTGTTGGGGTAGATTGGAGTCGAGGCATATCTGTCCAGATTCTGTGGCGGGTGAGCATGTGTGATCGATGTAGCTCGGAATTTGGTCGTAATGACACATATACATATCATGGAATCCGACTTGCCTTGTCCTGTCTTGATCTATCCTCGTGCTTGATGCTGGGTGTGTGCGAGTCATTTCGTCGACTTTTTCTGTCAGATTCCTGTTTACTTTGACTAGTGTTTGCCAATTTTGTCTCCTGTCCACTTCTTCGCCCTCGCTGTCCTCTTTCTCGCTGCCAAGTGTGCTTAACGTGTCAGGGTTTGGCCACGGTATTGCTACGTTGAGATTTGCGATAGCTTGCTCACTTCATGAGGCAATGAGGGTGTTCCATTTACTTGTTCGATTCTGCTGGTTCTGAGCGTTGAGCGTTTTCCCTTCTTCTTTGAATGGCGTCGTGCTCTCTTTCGCATTCCATGAAGTCTTCCACGGTGTAATTTTCCAGCAGCCAGTTGTGTAGCCGGCTAGCTTGACTGAGTCTAGTGCCTGTAACGGACAGTTCCAAGTTTTCGAAGTGTTCCTGCAGCTCACCGTTATTCAGGTTGACGATGTAATCCCATCGCTTTTATTGATTCCAGGTTTAACAATTGGGCTCTTCTTGTGGGCTCTTCTTTTGCCCTGCCGCTGTCTCCGTGCAAGGTTTCGTGGTGGCAAATTGTTCTCTTATATTACGCTCTTCTGAGCTGTCCTTCATGGACGGTTAAAGCTGTCCTTATCCCGTATCGATAGAATATCGGATGGCGGGAGCTGTCAGGAGTTGTCAGTTACTAGTTCACTGTGATCGCTCTTCGGAAGTTTCCTAAATTCGTTAAAAGGCCTGAATCTCTCAAAAATAAAAAAAGACTAAGTTTTCTTGAACAAAAACCAAAATTCTGAAAAATCGAAAAACCCAAGTTTTTGGAAAAATTGAAAATTTTTAAAAATCAAATATAACTAAGTTGTTTGAAAAATCCTAAAAAATCTGGACAATAATCGAAAAAACTAAGTCTTTCAAAAAATTTTAAAAAATCCGAAAAAAAAAAATAAGAATGTAACTGTGATCTCCGGGAAAGCGATTTTACTGAAACTTTGGGAAGTATAATAGTTTTTGGTACCTAAAAAGGAAGTTTAAAAACAATTTTAGCTACCAATGGGCCCAATCTTTCAGGATAACCGCTATTCAAGCAAAAGACGCCAAAATTTATACAGTGGTTGCATGCTTTACAGATTAGCGACTAAATAAAATGTAAAATGTTTCCAAATTAGAAATGAAAATTGACAATCCAACGTCTAATTTGAGAGGTTGTAAAAGTCAAAAGCTCTATTCATTCGAAAGTTATGAGCGTTTCAAAATTAGACACAATCTCGCACTTAAAACTCATCATTATTTTTATACTAATTCAAAATGCAAAATTGTGCCTAATGTTTAAACACTCATAACTTTTGAACAAATTCAGCTATTAACGTATATAACCTGTGATGTCTGCTAATTCATTATTATAAAGATGTTAAGTAAGCCGTTACTTAACCCATTAACGACCAAGACCCCGAATTTTCAACATCTTTTTCAAGGCTTTTTTTCAACTAAAAAGAGGATTGCAAAAATTTGAAAAAGATCATATCCGACGTATTTTGAATTTTTCTTTCGAATGGTGATACCGATTTTTTGTTAAAATACTCCTGCAAAAAATATGGCGTGTTTTTCACGAAAAAAAGTTAAAAAATTTGGAAATTTTCAACTTTATGAATTTTTTTTATAAGGAAAATTCAATGACAATAATTCAAAATACTGTGAAAAAGTGCAATCGATGTTCAAATATTACGGGAAAATTTTTTTCATGATTCTAAAATATTTTGAAAATGTTGAAAATTCGGGGTCTTGGTCGTTAATGGGTTAAATAAGGCCGATATAATGAGCGAGTAGAATAAGTACAAGATTTGTAGAAAAGGAACTCGAATCAACGGAAAGCCGAACAATATTCTATGGAAAAGAGATCAAAATTCCACGAAGCTACCAGAGAGGGAAACCCAACATCAGCCGGCACCAAACTATAAAAGCAGCCCAAGAAACATCACAAATCAGCATTTAGCTCAGAGACAGATGTAGAGGCGATCGATTTAGTACTTAAGGAAATCCTGTCGTCTGGAGTACTGGGTTGAGCCATTGCGCGCTCCCGGGAGTATAGACTGGTACGGGATAGTACTTAAAAATACTAACATCATTTTCTTTCTCTTTAACCTCTAAAGAACGGGAAAATTTCAGTACATATCGACCTATAAATCATGCATTTATATATGGGTCAAAAAAATACTTTTTTAAAAAACTGTGCGCACGGGGTCCGGGGATCGGGCTGAAATTTTGAGGACTTATTGGGTATTATAAAAAAATAATTTGTACAAAATTTCAGCCCTCTGTATGCCCTAGAAGCGGAGATATACACATTCAAATGTCAGAAAAAGATCTATTTTTAGCTGTTTTTTTCCTATTTTCAAGTGCTTGCCAAAATGTCAATTTTTAATCATTTTGAACGAATTGAAAAAGGATTTGTTCAGTTTTTCAAGAGCTTTGAAATCAGATGTTATACTACTAGGTTATTATAAGTATATTCTGCTCTTCCCTGCAATCTCAAACGTTCAAAGTGTTTTTTTCGATTTTTGTTCATATTCAAAGCACTGTAAAATCATCAATATTTTATCTTTCTTAATAATTCGGAAACTAGGTTATTCATGTTGAGAAGACGAATAAATTTAATTTTT
>UELV01000150.1:0-32615 GCA_900490015.1 Megastigmus stigmatizans
ATCGACTCATAAGAGTTCAAATTATATATTAAAACAAAAAAAAAATGTAAAAATAAAAGACTCAGTTTAAAATATCGATATTAAATATTGCTTTAAAAAATGTGTCCAGGTATTGGGTATTTTACCTTAGATTTTTTTCATGTGCTCAACTTGCTATAGATGTTTTAGTTCGAGTTTACCTCCAAGCGTCGTTAGGCAATGATTATTTAATTACGCTGTATGCGCAGAATTGAAAGGTTCAACGACACTTTAAAATAAAGTAAAAGCTCAATATAAAAACATACAAATGCATGCTACACCTAAGTGATTATACATTTATACCTAGAGATTATTTACCTAAAAATAGTTAGTAAAATAATACTCTGAATTTTTTTTTTAAATATAATCGGTATAGATAAGTAAGTATCTCTTTGAAAGGCTTCAGTCAGTGAAGATATAATGTGCTCTTATCAAACTGCTACGAAATATCGGATGTCAATTACTCCGAAATGAAAATTAAGGCAACCACAATTAAGTGAATTACATGTAAGCTTTTATGTTAAATATCCCTAATTAATTTGGAGGGAAAAAATATGCTATTTTGATTTTACTATAACAACTTAGTTTCGAATATTAATATTAACAAAGATGCATAGTAACCTTATTTAATTTATTTACAGATAAAGCACTTTTAGTTTTTGAAGAGTTATTATTGAGTTTCTTTGAATTTTAATTAACGTATATATTAAAAATAAATTTTTTTTTACATAACAAATTTTCATCGAGTCACAGTAATTTTTGTAAAGATGAATATTTATAAATGTAATCTATGTATAATCTGCTCCTTTGAATAAGAATTACAATTGCAGTTTCTAGATCTTATTTATTTAAAAAATAATCAAACTTTTCAAATTTTACATTACTTTAAATTATTTAATGAAAGATACTAATGAAAATAAAAAATTAATGTTAAATATAGGAGTAATGTTGAATAAATATAGATAATATAGATTTTTTTTACAATATTTATTATTTATTTAGTGAAGGTACCTTCGCATATTCTTATAGTTCATCCTATTTACTCGATGATAATAATAACTAATAACTATAATAATTATAATCACTCACACACACACACTTTCTCTCTCTTTCTTTTCTAATAAATTGCAAAATCTCTCAGAGTTTACTTTGCAAGAGCAAAATCTCTCAGAGTCTTGCTCTTTCACGCACAATAAACGCTCGCTCCATTCGCAAACGAGCGGCGCTTAATATTTCATCACACGCGTTTATTATTAAACATACGGAAAATAGAAAATATTATTCTTTGTGAAAATCATGTACACGTTCGCGCGACTCCTGAATACAAACTGCGCCACTCGAGGGAAACGCGATCAAGCAGCGTGCGCCAACCTCTCCCCTCGATTTTTAAATCTCCTATATAAGGAACATTCGCATAACACGCTTACACCTTCATCGTTAGTCTCGGAACAAAAGAATAGGTACACTTCTACTGACCACACTTTCCTTCCAATTCATACTTTTTTTCGCTGTCGTTGCATTAGCATTAAAAAAAATAATGCGAGTCTGAATTAGTTATTGTGCTTCTATCTGATCCAAATTTAAAGTTAGTATTATTCAAATTGTAAGGTCGCATAGCACATGCGACTACTTTCCATTCAACTATATCTTCACAATTTTATTTTCTTCCTCTTCGTTTCTTCTGTCTCGTCCACTTTTATGGTTCACATAAATAAAAGAATTGTGAATGAACAGCCTGTAAAAATCAGGGCTTTTGTTTTTGACACATAATTTCTTCAACTTGACATTACGATGCTCAATTAAAAAGTATCTCAACATCTTCGACATCCGACAACTCGTATTCATCGGATGACAAGATACGACGAAAAAGGAGGCTGTCATCGCCCGAGTCATCACCATCGCTGTTATCATCGTTATCGTCGCCGTCATTCCGATCGTTGTCATCGCCATTATCATCTCCAGGTGCATCATCATTATCGGCATCTATTGAAAAATCATTTAATCAAATTAACCAATTGGCGTTTAATTAAATGTTCAGCCTAACAATTATAAATATTATTATATTATTCAATGATTGAATAATAATGCGTTCGTAAATTATTTCGAAAAGTGAATTTTTACATCTTAATCAATTTTTTAAGCACATAGAAAAATTTTCTTAGACCTATAAAATATGCTGGTTCGCGAAATTTTACAACCAAATTTTATTTGTTAGTACAGAAAGATGTATCTCCGTAGGTCTACACGAGATGATGAAAGGTCGCATATTCATACATGAATATTTACCTGTATATACAGTATTAGTCCCAATAACAATAATAATTATAACGTTGATCATTGAATTAAGTATATTATATTATATAAAAAAAATTATCATTAGAATAATGGGGGTTGGCGAGCGGAACGAACAGGAGACACAATCCCACTAGTATATTACTATATTAATCTTTCTGAAAACAAAAATTGATTTCTGAAGAAAAGGCTATTTTGTGCTTTTTTTCATCTTCACGTCGAATAAATTTTTAAAAGAATAAAAAACTTCAATAACATTTATTCGGTGTTCCAATTTTATTTTTTAATTTTCTAATAATACGTTTTTCCAATTTTATTTTTTAATTTTCTTTGAAAAATATCACTGAATAAATTTCAAAATACTAGATAAAGTGAACTAACATATATGCAAAATTATAAGTGGAGAAAAACTTTCATTTATAAAAATTTGTAAGTACCATTTAGTAAAAAAAAACTAATCAAAACAATTTGAAATTATATATTGTACGGCAGAATAAAAACAAATTATTATTAATTCCATCATATAGATTTCAGTCAATATAAAGGTGTCTACGACATTATGAGTATAGCCTACGTTATAAACGTACACATTTATGTTCACAATTAGTGGAGAAAAATGCTCAGTAAGATTTTTATACAAACATAATAAAAATCGTATAGAAAAGCTAAATAATATTTTGCTGCAAATTTATAACTGGCTAAATTTACGCGCAATGAAAATACGAGAATAAGATCTGAAAACATGTGTCGCGGAAAATGTTTGAGAAAGATTAACATGTCACGACCTGATATGTTCTCTGTCGCCGTCGTTTGCAGACCTACAGACTCGCTCATTCGTTTACTTAAGAGCGTATATACTTACCAAGCAAACAGCTTCAGTGACTAACCAAATTTCAGTAATTTTTTTAAATGATCAGTTTACTAAATCAAAAACTATCTAGTTATAATTTTCGGTCCGTTTTTTTAGAACTGGAATAAATATGATTTTTTCTGCGCCTACTATCGAACAGTAGATATCAAGCAGACTATAAGTAAGGTATTATAGAGAATATTTATAAAATGTAAATTTAGAAGATTGTTTTCTGCAAAAGTCCAAGAATCCAAACTGTGGAATCTTTAACATAAATGGTAAGAAGAGCTATGTACCATCAGCGTTGTTTTCGTCGGAACCAGAATTCGATCCGTCGTCGTCACTGGCATCGAGGTCCTCATCGTCCTCCTCCTCCTCGGCCTCATCCTCGTCGTCTCTGCGTCTACCGACATCATACAGACGAACGCATGACTCTTGGATACTGTCGAAATCACCTTGATTCTCGACTATAGCGATCTGCGTATCGAATTTGTTGCAGGCGAGATCGTAGATTCCTCGTTTTACGTCGAACGTAGCTGCATACAAACAATTAATGTATATTTATCGATTACATTAACATGCGTAGCGATGTGTAGAAAAACTAACGAATGACATTTTAAAAATCTGCTTTGCAAATTTATATTCTGAAAAATATTTGTGATTTAAGACGTCTATTTAAAAAATAAATTGAAGAAAAAGAATTCATTATTGATTCCAATATATCTCTATTTTTTCAGTTAGTAAGTTCAAATCGTAAGTTCAAGTCAATTTGTTTCAAAGTTTTAAAATATTTTAAAATCATATTAATTTAGATAAGCAAGTTAAGCAAGAATTTAAAAATAAAATCCTACAGATGTTGTTGTAATCAAGTGCATCGAGGGTCTTGAAGGATGTGACGTAATGAGATTCGTCCTCGTTCTCTTGGTCGAGCGAGGCAGCGTAGATGATACTGTTAACCGGCGAAAAAATGACATTCATCTGATCGAGGGCAGGCACAGTTTTAAGCAGATGGAACGTCCTCAGATCCCAAACTTCGGTGTTCGACACGACTTCGGTACCATTCGGATGGAACACACCGTTGAGTGTCTGATTAAGCTTGTCGAACTTGTGGATCTCTTTGCCCGAATTAATGTCCCAAAGGATACCGTCGCTCAGGATTAGTTCATCGTTCATGCTGAAAGTTGCTCGGTTCTTTGTGTACTGGTTCGATATCGTTGGCGTGAGGGTCTTAAGCAATTTGCCTGTCGCTATGTCGTATATCTAAAATTCATTTTCAAGAATTTTCTTCGTCAGAGTATTCGTTTGAATGCATATTTTGAACAATTATAACTTAAAACGGATTTTAATGAGAAATGAAATTCATTTTGTCTAGCATAAAGAAAAGATGACTACAATTCTTTAAGTAATTCTATTTTATTTTATAAGCTACAGTTGGATCACTAATATAATACTGTTTTTATGATTTTTTGTAGGAAGAAATTGGTAAGTGTTCTAAATTCAGAGGTAATCAATTGCAATTTTAAATTTGAAGAAAGACTTACCGTGGCAACTTCGTTTTGCGTACCCACTATTCTGTCCTGGAGTTTGCTAAATTCTACGTAGTCCTCGTGATCAAAGGGAATCTTCATATCGAAAAACATACCGAGACTCCAAAGCGCCGACATTGGTGTCCTCCACGCTGTGGAGGTAAGCAAGAGATCGCCACGTTTATTGCACTCGACATGAGATACATAGGTTTCATGACATGAGTATGTCGCTTCCTCGGTGCCAGTACGAGCGTTGAACATCTTTACTTCGCCGGCATACGTTCCGAGGAGTAGATACTCCTGACAAGACTGTAAACATGCGTTACATTATTAAAATACATCGACGTACAAATGTTGCTTCGAAAATTCGTTTTATGAGTGGAAAACGGGAATGATTCTCTTCAACAATTTCAGAAGATTTGACAATTCTTAAATCAATAGAGCTTACCGAAAATGTACAGCATGTGAATGTGCCGTCGACATCCATAGGGCGAAAAGACTTTACTGGGCAGAAACGACTGTAGATGTGTCTTCTGTCAAGCCGCCTTCCGTCTATTCCAAATTGTCTCCTTGATAACCTTACTGTGACGTTTAGAGGTGTAGAATTTTTCTTACATGGATCCGGACATTTATGGGGTCTTGAAATTTTAATTATTTATGTTTACTAGACCATGAAAATGATTAGATCTAATTATAAACTTTACTAGAAAATAGAAATACTCACTCGAATAAATTAAATTGGGGACACGTAACCATAGGATTTTTACAAAGTGCATGTTGATTCGTTAAATATTCCGTAATAATAGAATCTAACGTGACTGTTTGAACATTCGAAGATGCTACGCCCAGCGCAGTTCCACCAGGGTCTCTCGAAATTTGTTTTTGCAGAGATCTAGAAGCTGCTTGTTGACTTTGATTCACTAAACACGGATAAGTAGGTTGACCCGTAGAAATTTGCCTTTCCGTCGCTTTTCTGAAAATATATTTGTATTCATTACATGTTATTAAAATTTAACAAAATATATAAGTACCTCGTCTGTATTTGTACTTTTCGTAGCTGTGGACGTAAAATTGTATTTTTCAAAATTGGTACAAGGCATAAAATGCGACTTCACGCCCACTGCATCGAAAAAAAAATTACTGAAGATAAAAATTATAACTCTTACTTTTGATTGATTTGCAATTTTATAGGCTGACCATTCGCTGAAGGACTTTGATTCAAAGTATCGGCAAGCTTAATTCTAATAGGATTGCTATTCGGTGTGGTTATCGAATTCGCAACTGGATTGGTATGAGAAATAAATCTAGATGAAGCAGTTGATGTGTTTGCACCGGCTCGTGCTGCTGCCGCCTCTCTTTGAGCACATCTTGTATTATACAAATTAGCAGCAGCACCTGGAGAAAATGCTGGTCTTGGCTGTGATAACAATTTAACCATTTAGAAACAAATTTCGATCATACACAGTAAAAATTGAAAACTCATTAGAAAAGTAAATACTCACGGTTGTGGTGACTGGACTGCGATAATGAAAAGGTTGATATGTTAATGACTTTGCTATTGTTGGTGATTCCAGATTTGCTTCTTTTTGTAAAACTGCAGCTGATTCCGTTAATCCTTTAGAGAGCAGATGCTGGTACATAAGTTGATGCAATTGTTGCTCATTATACTGTATTCTAGTTTGTGCTACTACATTTGCCTAAAAAATCGTTTCAATATTGAATTCTTCGTCACAAAGCATATTTCTATTTTTTAAAGTATATACACGAAAAGGCAATGATTAAAATAAATAGTAAATATTTTATTTAACTTACCCTATGTAAACTAACTAGAGAAATTTCGTACTCCGCACCAGTGGGTTTAGCTTTTCCAGAAACACGTTCCATCAATTCTAAGGCATACTTTTGAAACATAACGCGCTCCTGTCTTTTCTCTTGAAGTATTGGATCCTTCATTAGAGCTTGAATTTGTCCATCAGTAAACATAGGTAATTTGCTTATAATCTGTCTGACTTTTTCACTCCTCGCAAGACCCGCCAAGGCACGACAAGCCAGTGCACGAATGCTATCAGCATCCGTGATCGGGGTCTTCACCATCATAAGTTGTAACAAAATCTGTAAGCATGTCATATTACAATTATACAAATTGATCAAATTCTCAATCAAACCTACATCGCCTTCGATATACTCACCATAATGCCATTGTTGGATCTCACGCTTTCCCACACCTTCTGTATCAGCTCCTCGCTGTTGTGAATGTTAGTTCTCTTCTTGGCGGAGCCAGTGACCGAGTATCTCGCGACATTACCGCCGACACGATTAATTGGCGCGCAGACACAATTGATGACGGCTCGCAATGCAGCTCGCTGCACATCGGCGTCGGCAATGATCTCACACTCGGCTGCAGCTAACAGCAGATTGATCGACATAGTCATCGAGAGGTCTGGCATATCAACGCGTTCGCAAAGCAACAGCATCACCTTTGGCACCACTGAGCAAATAGCTATCACATCCAGGCAGGCTCGTACCGTTTCTGCCGTCGATGTGGCATGCACTCTAAACATCAGAAGGGATAAATTTTTTGAGTTTAAAGATTCTTTGGACATCAAGGTAGATTTGCAACTTTTCGAAAAAATAATGACGCACAATGCAATAATTGTATATCCTCAATTAGTAAAACATGTAAGTTACTGTATTGTATATAAACTAATCAATTCTTATTCATATATCAATAAAGACTGGATATAATATAATTGAAACGCATATAGCGACCAAAAATGTTTTATATTCTATGTAAATATTAAGCTATTACAAAATTCACACAAAAATCTGTTATCATTTGCCAACTCGCTGAGTCTATGAATATTTATCTTTCAGCTGTGGCATTATGTACAGTTTAGGTTAGCAAGTGCATTGTTATTTAAACTTGTATTTTGCGTGCAAATAAAGTCCACGTTCTCTATTTCTTCCGCGTTATTTTGTTTCTCATAAAACATTCTATGCTCTTAATTATGTATACAGAATTTATTTTATTGATATTGCTTTTAATCTACTATATTATAGTACTACTGAACCTTCTAACGATTGTTTTAAACAATTGTGATTATATTCATTAACAGACTTATCTATCCTTACCTAGCATTAAAGTTCCACTCTCGTGCAAAAGCAATGATTTGCAAGAGAAGAGAAATTCCTCCCAATCGATGAAGCTGTTCAACTGGAGGCCATAGATCTCTTAACGACATCAATTCTTGTAAGACTTCAACCTTTGTTTGGACTTCTTCACAACTCAATTTACATGCCTAGAAAAAAGTAACATATTGTTAGACTGTAAGTTTAATTTGCTATTTTAAATGTTATAATAAATAAATTACTTTGTACGGAGGTAGAGAAGGTTGCCATGTATCACGTTCAGTTCTTGCATTTTCTGCTCGCTGCAGTTGTTCCGCTTTCCAATATAAATGAGCCTCCATATACTTTTTCAGTGCCACAGCCACGTGCCGTACAATCTGTCTTGAAGCACATTCTTCATCGTCGTTCAATGCCGCCTCTTCTTCGATATTCAATAGTGGTAGTGTGGATATCTTTTTAAAAAAGTACGTTTTTACAATACTTCTAAATGCACATCAATTATCAACAAATAAATTAATACTTACCACATTATAAAGTTTGCGCAATCCATCCTGAGCATCGAATTCGTCCAGTATAACCTTGAACGGAAAGGAGAAACCAAAAAACATGGTGGCATGACATCTGCCCGAATCGTGACTGCGTTCTAATAACCAGAGTGCGTAAGTCACAAGGTCCGAAATTATGTGCTTCCGTAGTAGGCAAACTTTCTCCATTGCATCTTCACAGTAAGCCAGATAATAAAGGCAAATTGAAACACCGGTAGCAGCGACACTCGGTCTTGGCACATCTAGAAGTCGTTGAAGCCCACCGATGCTCAGGAACTCAATCGAGAATTTTTTGTGGCAGAGCAGGGATGCAAGATATTTAAGAGCCTCGAACGCAAGACGACTATCCTTTGTTTCACGTACGTTTATGTACTGCAAAATGAGTTCCAGGGCATTTTGTTCAAATACATGACCCAAAAACTCCTGGTACTCACCCATTGGTGTTAGATACCTGGTTGCAAGTAAAGGAATGTGTAATTAAAAATTGACGTTTATAAGTAATACTGAAAAGTGTATAATAATTTTTATAACTATTGACTTAATATGCTTATTGATTAGAAATTTTTTTTAGTTAATAAAGACAATGTAACTCATAATTCAATTATTTATTAACCCTCCCATGCCAGCACCCATTCAGTAATGAAAAAAAGGTTGATTTTTCGCAGATTGTTGACCTTTATCTGTATGCCTTTTGTTATTTGATGCTAAAAAATATATTTAAAAAATAAATCAAAATAAAGTAAAGCTTTTACAAAAGATTGCATTTATCATATTATGAAGAATTTCATACAGAGTTAAGTGCTTCAGTATTTAACTAATTTTAAAATAGTATAAAATGGATGTAGCAAATTTGTTAGTTTCCATAGAAAGATAAAGCATACCTGAGAATAAGCATTTGTCTTGTGGCTAAAGTTGGAGGGTATATTTGGATATTTCCAATTACATAAGATTCCATTTCAGCCCAAGATGAATTTGAATTTCCTTCCAATATTGATGATGGTGTACTACTTTTATTTCCCAACCTTTTGGTATAGTTTGACCATGACGGATTAGATGCTGTTTTTGCATATGGACTTTGATTTTTCAATGGAGTTGTTGCAGGACTTTTAGAATCTTGACTTTGATTTTTTAATGGAGTTGAACCCTATAAGGATCAATTAAAATTCGGTAATATTTAATCATAATGAATATCAAATTAAGAATACATTCTCTTATAAAAATAATATTATAATTATTAGTAATCATTAAATTCAATAATAAAACTAAATAATATTATCATAACAATGGATAATTTTTAAATTATGCCATTTTAAGAACAAAAAGTATTACCTGAGAATTATTAGCATTATTTTTTGATGTTGTTAGTGATGGGATTGCTAATGGAGGCGACATCATTTCAGGATAAGGAGATTCTTTCCTGCCCGAAGTTGCCTGATCATTTATCTCTTCATTTTTAGGCTTTTTTGTAGGCGGAGATGAAGTTCCATCACGAGTACATTCACCATCTGGTTCATCTTCCGAAGAAGAATAATCTGCCAACTCTGACAGATTCTTTACGACCCCATTCTCTCGAGTTTTGTCTCTTATTTTTCTTTTGCCTGGAAAAGCTTTGTGCTCTGAATCTGTAAGACTATTGTTAGACCGATTTTGACCCAAATGAGCAAATGGCCGACTAGCATTTGTCAGTTTTCTCTCCTCAGCAGCTTTTTCTTGCAATTTATGGAGTCTTTTTAACATTAATGGTACCATTTTTCCATTTTGTTCCCGAAAACCTGTAGCAATGTCTTGAACTTCCATAGCAGCAGCCAATAAACCAGTTGCATAACTCTGTAATGGCTCTGAACTCTTTTCAGCCCATGAAAACAACCTGTGTATGAGACCTTCCATATCTGGCTGAAAGACAGCTGATGTTTCCAGACCTGGTAGGATATCCAGCATCAGTCGACAAGCAGCAGTGTTTAATCCTCTCACATCTCTATTTGTTATACCAACTCTCAACCAATAATTATCTCTTAAATAATCATTTATTAACTGTAAAGATATAAAAATATATTATTGCATAATAAAAAATGATATAAATGTTTGCAATTTGAAAAAAATAAAGAAGACTACCTTTGTCATAAAAATCTCTTTTCTGAACAAAACTTTTAAAATATGACCAAAGTTGCATTCCGGATCTGTTCGAGATGGATGCCTCTCATCAAATGGGTCTGGGTCCATTTTAAAATAATTTTCAGTTTCCTGTTCAATGATCTCAGCCAAACGTTGTAGCGTTGGTATTGGATCATAATTAGGTGAATTTTGATCTTCTTCCCACTGTCGTAAAATTTGTACAACATCTGTTGCTTCAGCTAATGATTCGGCTGTTGCCATCTAAATATAAATTAAATCGATGCAAATCTTTTTCAATACTTGATGTTATTGTTCTTTCATATTTATATAATTTATATAATTCTTTTTTAAATTTCATGAGATGAATAAGTTTAAGATCAATATTTGCAAATGAATTTTCATTGTGATAATAGTAAGTGGATAAATATATTAAGCTGTAAAGGTATATTATAGGTCTATAAAGGTAAATTATTAATTTATTACTAAGCTTAAAGATGACTTAGCTATTCTCAGTTAAAGACAATAAACTGCAGAATTTAGAAAATAATGATTTTCTTTAATAATTTAAAACTAGACATGTATTTATGTTATTGCATTACACAAAGCAATTAAAGTCAATACTATAGTTCTACATTAAGTAATCGACCTCTAAATACAGACTTAGTTCTTATATGTCTCCGAAAAAACGGAGCAACTTGTTTATAAATACCATCAATTTCAAAACAAAAACATCGAGATCTGCACCAATCATCATAAACAAATCGAATCCATCCCATCCCTATCCATAGTTAATAGATGCTAATAAGCTTAATTAATATTTACCTTTCCATTAGCTCTTTTCATCGGGACAGAGTTCCCCAGCGCGGGTCTAGCGCGTTTTTAAAAAACGCCAGAGGTAGATGTTGCCGAACTCTAACCTCAAAGTTCCGGGCTTTTACGGCAGTGATTCGTTGCTCCTGCACTCGACGAAAGCAACGACAACGCAATTCCCAACGTAAATAACATTCGCACTACGACTCGCGAGCGAGGAGAGGACGAGTAAGCTTGGGAGTATCGAGAAATAACTACGTATTCGGGATTCAAGGTGATGAAATATCTATAGGAGACTTTTTAGGTCTCTGCGAACGACGGCCGCCGAATATATATAAGTAGGTATAGGTTGAGAAAACGATCGCGGAGTTGCAGGAAAGGTGGGTGACAGCGACACACAACCAAAGTGTTCGCGAGATGAAACACACGGGCCACATGTGCATCGTACGTGTATGATGTATAGTTCAAGAAGTTACGCGGTTCAAAAGTGCTTTCAATGTCTTTTTACAAACGAAATATTGTTATTATTGTTATTATTATTATATTTATTATTTCCATTTTTTACAGGTTATTTAGATATTTTTATGCAATTAAAATTACGAAGTACGTTGATTTTAAGCTGTATGATTGAACTTGAAATGCTTGATACCTACAAGTAATGTCAGTGGCTATATCACTGCAGTGATGCATATGGTTTAACCTCATAACTATGAGATCACATGTTATGCATTTTATGATGAGCAGCTAAATTTACATACAAGTAACATGACTGGTTTTTGAAATTGTTTTCATGTAGATAATTGATTGAGTTAGTATGTGAAATTTCACTGCTAATACACTACTTCAAATACAAAAAATTACTATCAGTTCCACTATCAATATAAGAATAAAAATTATTGGATATAAGAAATAAGAAAAAGATAACTATTTTAATATTTTATTGTTGTTACTTTTTATACACTTACTTTGTATATCTTATTTTACTTTATGAAAATTAAAATATTTAATTATTTAAACAGCTTTACTAATAAAAATATAGGTATTATTAATAATTATGATAAGTGTATATAAAATTTAGAACACAGATCTAATAATATAAGTAACATAAACGAGAACAAACATTGTTATCAATGTAGTGAAATTTTAACTTTCATATAATTCACTGATAAGAATTTGTAAAGCTATTTTTTACAAATATTTTTAAGGAAATCATAGAAAAATCTATAAGTATCAAGAACAAAACACAAAAGACAGTTTAGAAATAGAACTATAGTTTAAAAATCTGTATTGCAGTCTATACTGAACTTGTGAACTGCACTATGTATATATATATATATATATACGCCTGCACGAAACGAACGTGTGCTCGTTCTTTATATTGTCTGTACGAGTGGATGGCGAAAGAGGTTAGAAAACCCTTGTAAACATAGCTACCGGATGACACTGATAAGAACTTACCTTTACGGCTTTTTTTTATGAATTTCTGGAGTTTATCTTCTACTGACGCTGTGTAGCGCGTCAATTTGCAATAATTTCTTGTTTCCAGCTGAAATGAAACACTACTCAATTGACTCGTGGTCTCACTCTTACATAGCGGTTTGCCGTACTGTCTGATGAGAGATCGTACACGAGGTGCTGTGCTGATGCGCTAGACCGCTACTCACAAGTCACAGATATAGGTACTACTCCAGTTACCACTGTTACCAGTACGTACTGTACATCCAGCTATAGAGTTCGATAATTTCACAATTGCTGAACTAACTTCGGAACGGACTATAAAGAGACACTCAGACAGCCATCTGAGCGATTTCGGTCTGAGTCTGAGATAACATTGAACTGCTTATGTATAATGTACATAATAGTAATCATACCTCAGAGCTATATTCAGGCAGTTGGGTCAAAAAATTGGTCGAACTACTGTAAAGGCACCAGATTTAAAACGGTACTCCATTTTCAAACCCTTATTTTGTTAATTACACGCCTTATGACGGCTAAAATCTACGTCTAGACCATTATTATTATGATCAAATAAGAAATCGAACTTATAGATTAAACTTATAGTGCACTAATATTTTGTTATTCAATTTCATAATAAAATTGAGCAAATGTTTTGCAATATTATCTTAAAATAGAAAATTAAATTGATTGAACATATAAGAAGATATGTATAATAACAAAAGCTACTGAAGTATTATAGAAAGATTATTTTAAAAGCTTAAAATCTTCTAGCTCAAAGTATATGCATTGAATATAACTTTTTTATAAAATCACTCAATTATTTAAGGCTATGATTAACTTTTCTCTTATATTTATTAAAGTTTTTGCAATCGAATTTATTAAAACAATAATAAATATACGTAAATATGTTATGGATTTGGTGTATTTGTATACCAATAATGTTGGGTGTATGATGGTATGTACTACAAAATAATTATTTGATAGGGCATCTATTATTCGATTTCTAATCGTACCTATTTGTATAATATTTTATGTTTTAGTTTTTAATGATATATAACAGTAAATGATAATTACAAGCTGTGTTTTCACTTTAATTATCTAATAAGTATAGGTAATTATATAGTTGTTTTTTAATCATTTCAAATATTGGCGCTTAATTATCACGTGGGAGTACCAAAGGCGAATGTGCAAAGACTACAATCTATAGGTATAGGTATTGCATTAGAATTACCAGAATTTTATATATTCTGACTTGTATATTGACAGTAATAGACAGTAAAATCCGTTGAATTTACGCACTATACGCTTGCTAAGCTTGCTCCGTCATCTACAAAGTATACATATATAGATGTCATAAGAGGAAGCGAGAAAGAGATATTCTCATGATAATATTGGCGCGATTTAAAGAGCCGAGCAGCTGCACGCGGTTTTCGTGTCTGAACAAGTTCGAAATTTCGGAGCAACTGTCAGTTGCGTATTACTGGCAGTGCTATTGAGCTCAGAGTCAGAACTGTTTGCGTGAAAGCGGAGTGCGGATCACTTTAAGTGCAGTAGTAAACTATACACAATGAATAAATATAAAGACTTGTATAAACAGAATGGGTTGTTATTATCCAAACTGGATGATCAACGGGTCAACTGCAGGCGAAATCGCAGAGAGAATCGGAGTAGAGCGTTTGATTTACGGCGAGAAAAAGAACTTGCGATTAAAACTGAAGGTATCATCTTTATTTATTATTATGTTATAGGTGCATGAATCTACAATTATTCCAAAAGAAATCTTATAAGAAATTATTATATTATACCTGTTTTTCATTTACATAAAGGATATGTTTAGATAATCATGATGTTAAAATTAAGTTATCGTTATGTTTCTAATAAACGCGATTATTCTTAGTCTTCTACGCTTAAAAATATTTCTTCTTTTGTAGATCAATTATGAATTCTTACTTCCTAGATATTTCCTTTGCCTAGAATTAATATTCGTTTCCATTTTGTTAGCATTTGCTTAAAATTAACTAATATAGACGTACTATTAAATACGATACATCATTTATTTGAATCAAATTAGCAATAAATTATTTTAAAATATTTTTTGGTTGAGGTAATTAAATATTATTTTTTTTTGTAAAAAATGGAATGAAATGTTACTTATGACGAATATTTACATATTGCATATTCAATAAATGCTTTTTCACCAATACGTGCGGAAAGCGACCGTTGAAAAGTTTATACATTCGCACGCTATATAGTGATAAATATCGTAAGTAGGTAACTTGCACGGATCGTATTCTTGCGACACTCACTCGTGATGCGTCTTTGCCCTAACTTCGCGAGGGTTGCTCCTTCCCTAACCGTTGCTTAATATACTATTTTCACTCTTGAGTGTTTACTATAATCAAAGAGATTTTCACATCGCTCTTAATATAATTGTTTGTAATCACTCTTTTTCTTCACCTCTATATTATGGTCTACGTGCTTATGTTTGATTAGATGTAGGTATCAAGCGAAAAAGATTTAAGTTTTGAACGCCAACGGTTTGAACCATTAATATAAAATCATTTTTAAATCAAAGATATAATTTTATTTCCATTCTACCTTGTACATTAGCTTGTAGAGGTCTGAAAGATAGCAAATAAGAACTTCAAAAAGAATTGTTTACATATATAGGTATTCGTATTCGGAAAACTAATATATATTTAGTGCTACAATATACGAATTCATACTATACTTGTATAATTTTCGCGCATGTATTTTGATCCACCGAAAAGCCGAAAACTTTCGATGATTTGCTGAGTTTCATAAACTAATGAAAAGCTCAGTTTCATTAGTTTATGAAACTCAGCAAAATAATATTATAAGAATCTAAATTATATGTATGTGTATACTATATATTTTAGCTGCGAGTCCTGTGAAAAAAGTTAAGCAAAGAAAAAAATTCAGGAAAATGGAAGTGAACAAAAAAGAAAATGCTCCAAATCTAATAATGCCATTTATAGTTGGAATTTATAAACATAAAGTTCATTCACCGCCATTTTTACATCAACCAGTACACAGTGTAAAATCCAATAAAAAATGTCATCTAAACCGAATTCCATTACAGGTAAAAATAAATTTTAGTTTGAAAAATCTTCTTAATTTCACAGTATAAATTTTCTTATATACTGTAAAAAAATTAGCTGTTTTCAATAGAATACATGCTCTTTTTTTTTAAACGTACGATAGTTACGATTTGCCATTTAAAATAATGGCTAAAAAATTAGGTCAAGCTACGAATTAATTTATATAGTTTACATCATAAGAATGCTATAAAATAATTTTATAAAGTAAAATGAGAAAAGAAAGACTATAATACTGTATATAAAATCAAAATAAACGGAATTGCAAAAAAATATCTTTACGTTCTAACGATGTAAATTTCAGACTCATATCAACATTAGATTCATAAAATATGTCAAGGATTATTTGCAGTTATGCATTCGATACTAGTGTGATAAAGTGAGTTTACCCTCGTGCGAACGTTAGTAACACGAGGAGGTTACATGAAAAGATTAGGTGAGGATGAAATCGAACTATATTTTATGACACAATGTGTAAGAAGCTTGTTTAATACATGCGTCTTTTTTCCAGCGTGCGATAAATCAAGCTTCTCACACGGAGTATCATAAAAAATGTTCATGCCAAAGTATATAATATATGGAGTTAATGCATTAAAAAATCATGAAGTTTTTTTTTTGAGTTATTAACTTGAACTCAATAAGTCAGCCATAGAGTGGTACTGATGCAGAAATTTCACAATCTCTCATTTTAGCGATTCTTTGTAACCAAATTAGTATATTATGTAAGCTACGGAGGGAAAAACTTGGACAGTCCAGAACTAGTATAAATTGGCGCCCGAGCCGAAGGCGAGAGTGGCAAATACGAGGTGTGGACTGGCCAATTTTACTACCGTGGTGCATATTGTATTCTTTTTCACACAAACACTTAAATACCAATTGTATACTTTAAGCGCTTGTGTGAAAATATATATTTCATATAATTTCCAACTGCAATAAGTATATTTTGAAAAAATTTAATATATTTTACAGTCATTTGCGCCACGCAATTACAAGTTTAATCCACCGAAAGGGCTTAAGATAAATATGCTCTCTCCTAAAGCAGAAGAAAAATATGGGAAAAATTCTAAAAAGAAAGTTCTTAAAAATATTGAGAATACACCTTTTAGCGATTATTCAAACATTGCAACAGTTAAAGAGGGTAAGTTTATAAATTATTAAACTAATTTTAATTTATTATTTTTATTAAGTTTGTTAAGAATATTAAGTCCTCAAAATATGCTTCAATGTTATCGAATGAAGAATCTTTTTTAAGAGTGACTCACTTTTGATTTTTCAAATTGATCAACCCTTATTCTATTTCTATAAATTAAAATAATAACTATGGAAAATATTTCAAAAATACCTTTGCCAATAAAGTAAAATACATAATCTTAATATTAATTTGCGAAAAATTTTATGCACCCGCAAGGCGTCGTTCGTTCAAAAGCCGTTATTAATTAATAGCTATTATTTTTCGTAAAATATTAAACAAGTTAAGTATAATTACAGAATCGTAAAATGACAGTCAATAATCATGAAAGTATCATTTTCAAATTGTTATATAAAAAGACCTTCATTGGCTCATGTTTTCGATCTATGAATTTATTTTTTATGATTATTACATAGCGATTTCGTGAAGAAACAATATGGAAGATTATTTACGTAGAATTCTTTGGTTAAAAAATATTTTAAATAATCGTACAAACAATACATATTTTGTTATGTTAGTTAGTTAATAAAATAGGTTTATATTATGAAGCATAAAACTAAAGATATATAAAAATTAATTTTTCAGAAATTTATACAGATTCAAAAAAATCTGCTAAAAAGGAAACTATAGAATCTCCAGAGGAAGTATTAATGTTTGGACGAAAATATTTAACCGCTTTAAAGAAATCTACTCAGAATTTATTCGAAGGTATTTAATAATATTATTCGAGCACTCGAAAAATTCCTATCCGAACTCGGTTACCTTCGTGGAAATTCAGGCTCCACTAATTTTAAAATATATATACATATATATTACCTCATATCCTAAGTATAATTGTGTTTATTAAAAATATTTTAGTAGACAGTCCAACGAAAACTACTCCTACATTAGATATAGAGAAAGATCAAACGAATGCGTCGAATTTCACGTAAGTTAAAATATTACATAAGTACGTCTTTAAAAATGACTTATCAGTCAAATATAATTTTTCTAATTTTATTTACAGCAAGCTGCGATGTACATGCTCGATAAAACAAAAGCTAGAAAATAGATTTGATCATCTAACTAGTACTCCATCATCGTTCAAAAACATTTCGTCAAAGTGTCTTGATTCAGATATTAATTCACCATTTTCTGAAAAAAATAGATCAACTCAAATTATTATGAGTGATTATGTGAGTAAACATATTGATTTAATAGTTTTACATTTTTTAACAAATTAAAAATTTTGGTTCTAATTTGGTATTTTTTTAATAGGATAACTGCGAAGACATAAATTTATCGCAAATTAGTTATCATACCAGAAACTCTTCAAATAGTGAGGTAAGTATTATTAATTATAAAAAATCGTTACACAAAATTTAATTATTTTCTTATTTATCATACTTATTTTCTCATTTCATAGAATACGCATTCATCAGATACCTTAATTGAGACAGTAGTTGAAAGAACTTTATCATATAAAGAATGGAATATTTTACCGCAACCAGAATTATCCGAACTTCGTAAAATTAATTTGATAGATAAAGTATAACTTACACTTATGATTTATCTACATGATTTTATACAGATTAAACAAATAATTTTATTGATTATAATTATGTTTCTTAATAGAATAACTTCTCAAACGAGATTGAACAAACATCTTCAACTATATCTGAAATTGAAAAAAGTCCATTAAAGTCTGTAACACTTCAAAAATCAGTAATAAATCATATAGAAACTGGTACACAAGAATTGGAAAATAAGAAGATAATACAAGAAAGTGGTGTAAGTAATGTATTTTATGTACAATCGATAATATTGATTAAATTTTCGAGTAAAATATCAAATATTTTTTATCCAAATAGTGATTCATATCTAATTTAAATTATTTCAATAATAGGGCCAGGCATCTAAGACTGCTGAACGTCTTTCTCCAACGCAATCAGAAATAAATTGTGATTCATTATATTGTACAGAAGACTTGCAATCTGAGGACGGCGTATTAAATGATAAAGAAGTAAAAGATATTGAAAAAAACTCAGAAGATGAAAAATTATCGGAAGAAGATGCAGCAAATAGTTTGGATAGTAGGCTAAAAACAGTACCTTCGAAATACGAAAAAGACATTTCTACTTCACAACCATCAGAGAAAATCGATTCGACTGAAAAAAAATTAGCTAAGGTATTGTGTCTGTGGGAATTGTGGTTTTAAAGTGGCTGTTTGAATTTTATTTCATAATAATATTTTTAATAATAGATTAGTGGAGTGAATGAAGAGGATATAATTACTATACTGGAAATGTGCATTTCTCCAGCAATAAACGATACGGAAGTACCATTGGAAGTCTTGCAATCGGAGGACGGAGTAAATAATGAAATCGGTGCAACAACTTCACCTTCTAAATCAATAGAATTATATTCGGACAATGTTGATACCTCATTGGAAACTAAGAATTTAGAAGGCAAGGATAAAAATTCAGTAGACGAAGAATTATCAGAACAAGTTGTAGCAAACGATTCGGATAGTATAATGCTACAAACAGAACCTCCGAAAGACGAAAAAAATGTTTCTATTTCACTACAAACAGAAAAAATTAATTCCACAGAAGAGCCCTTAAATAATGAGGTATTATAGCTGCAGTATAAGACTAGCATGTCTGTATCAAGCAATTCTTAAATTATATGTAATTGTAATATTTCTAATAATAGATTGGGGGAGTGGATGGAGAGAAAATGTTGCCTTTACTAGAAATATGCATTTGTCCATCAATAAATACAGAAGCACAACTACTTGACGGGGACTTGCCATCGCAGAACAGAGCAGATAAAGTTGAACAAAATAATGTTGATCTCTCATTAGATAATAATGAAGTAGAAGATATTGGCATAAATTCAAGAGATGAGGAATTATCGGAAGAAAATGCAGCATGTAGTTCGAATAGCGAACTAGAAACAAAACCTTTGAAATACGAAAAAGACATCTCTATTTCACAGCAATCAAAGAAGAATGATCCCACAGGAAAACAATTGAATAATGAGGTACTGTACCTGGGTAAATTTTGAATTTACATTAATCTGAGGTTTTAATTTTTATATTACTATTAATGTTTTGTTATAATAGATTGAGCAAGTGGATGAAGAGAAAATAATTTCTTTAAAAGAAATATACATATCTTCATCAATAAGTGGTAAAGAAGTACAGCTATATGAAGGAGACGTGCCATCCGAGGACGGCTCGATTTCGGGTGAAATTGGTACAAAAACTTCACTTTCCGAATCATTAGAAGCACATTCAAACAACGTTGATATCTCGTTAGATAATAAAGAAGTTAAATATATTGATAAAAATTCAGGAGATGAGGAACTATCGGAAGAAGATACAACAAATAGTTCGGATAGCAGAATACAAACGGAACCTTTGAAATACGAAAAAGACATCTCTACTTCACAACAGTCAGAGAAAATTAACCCCACAGGAAAACACCTAAATAACGTATTGTACCTTTATAAATTTTGTCTTTATATGAAGCAGCTGTTTAAATTTTTATTTAGTAATAATATTTTTATTAATAGACTGACAGAGTGGATAGAGAGAACGTTCCTGTACCAAAAATACGGCTTTTCTCATCTTCAAATTGTGTAGAATCACAAGAGGTAATTACTATAGAAGATTCAGAAAGTGAAGAAGAAAGTTCAGTAATCTCAAAGATTTTGAACTCTACGTATGACATCCCTAAGAACAAAAAAAAATGTACCACACCAATAAAAACTGAATTAACGGAAAACCGTTCAGATGAAAAGGTACTGAATCTTAAGATAATTTGTATGCTTTTTCTGATTTAAAAGTACAAATTTCATTTAAATGAAGTTCTCATTGAAAAATGCACATCTTGAAACGTAAATTAATTATTGTGATAAAAATCAGATCCTATCACTACGGCGTAAATTTACATAAAATATATATATTTACATGTATCGGCAACTTACTCGTTTTGGGATTTCAGTCTTTCCTTTACCTATTCGAAATCTAATTCTCGCATTTTTTTGACTAAATAAATCCTGCACCATTATGAGTTGTCAAAACCCATGGCAAACAAATCAATTAACGATTTTTAATGACAAGAACATTACTTTTTACAGGTAGTGATTACTGATTCTCGATTATTTCCTACTGTAAGAGATCAGCCAACAGTCATGATTAGTCTAATAGACTCCCCAGAAATAAAAAATAATTCATTCGAATTGAAAGAATCTAAATGTTTCACTGATGATTGTAAGTCGCCTATGACACTTCCAAAATATCCAAAGCTTACAAATAAATTTTCAAATGGCAAAGAAAGTCCAAACTTGCCATCGCAGTTGTTGCCGCGCCCCTTGATCGAGTTTGATCTAGATTCAAGCGATGAGGTATATATGGATGAAATAATTTTTTTTTTATAAATGTCCCACATAGCACGATACGTTGGAGAAACGTTTGAGAACGTTGTAAAAACCTTGAAATGTCCGCTTTTAGTGTCTCAGGATATTTTTTAGAAACGTTTGTAAAATGTTTCTTATACATATATGAATTATAAAGTTTCTTTGGCAACGTTGCAGAAACGTTTCAGAAACGATTCACGTGAAACCTTGAAATAAATGTGTTTAAATTATTTTAAAAAGGGTCGTGGTGCGAATTTTAGATGTTACTATCCGGATGATACGACCCATGGGCATCGAGCCCTAAACTTTAAAATTTATTCGTCGATTTTAAGGGTTTTCTTTTTAAGGTTTCACGTGACCCGTTTCTGAAACGTTTCTGCAGCGTAACCAAAGGAACTTTATAATTCACATACGTATAAGAAACATTTTACAAACGTTTCTAAAACGTTTCTTGGGACACCAAAAGCGGACATCTCAAGGTTTCTACAACGTTTCTGAAACGTTTCTTCCACTTTCAGAGAATCGTTTCTAAGTTTCCAAAGAAACGTTCTAGAAACGTTTCTCCAACGTATCGTGCTATGTGGAGTCAAATTAAATATTGCATTTCTTATTTCTTATCAAGTTAATTTGGATATATTCTGTAGGAAGATTATAGAGTGTTCATAAAACGGGTTCTCGCAACTCATGCACCGTCACATAGCATTTCTCCGGAATTGGAGCAGCCAAGAATTGTAATTGCACCTATCGAGAATATTCAGGCATTTATGCAATATTACGATTGTTTTAACATTTCATTAAAAAAAAAACAAAAGACTTTATAAATTGTACATCCATAATGTTACAGAAGCCTCCTAATTCGCCGTGCAAATCGCCTGTAATGAGTCCTATTCGAACCATATCTCTGCGGTGCCGAGAAGTTCATATGACTCCTTCACCTAAGAAAATAAAGCTAAAGGTAATATCTTTGATTTTTCTTATTTCTAAATCAGAAATTATCATTAAAAAGTATAAATATAAAACTCGAATGTAACTTACAGAAGCCATATATTTCACCGAAAAAAACTCCTGAAACTAATGATTTTTCAAAAGAAATCGTGCCATTTATGAATGCGACATCGAGTCCTTATTTACGAACTTTATCCCTGCGTAGCAGGGAAGTTAATGTCACTCCTTCGCCCAAGAAAATGACATCAAAGGTAAAATATTCATTCTTATTGTTTATTTTAAACTAATCGTTATCTGATCAGTAAGTATTTTATGAAAGAGTTTATTAAGAAATGTAAAATGGCAATTAAACTAACCTGCTGAATCTTTTGTGTGTCGGCGTTCTCGCATATGTGCAGGGTTCAAACATGTTTCATATAATTGTAACTATGTGGTTTAAATAATCAGAGCACACGTGTGAGAACACCGGCGTACAAAAGATGTGGCGAAATAAAGCCAATACGGCTAGTTTACTGTCATTAATGTAAAGTATACTTCAAAATTACTTTTAAATGCTTAATTTAAATAAATAATTAATTCTATAACACTTTAATTTAATAATAATAATTTTTATATTAAATTCAATGATTGGATAAACATTATTACTGAGACTAAACAGTTTTTAAGGACAAAAATGTTTTATTTCAGAAAATCATCAAAGGAGGGAACCAAAGAATTTAGAAAAAAAATATTTTTAATATCAGATTGTATTATTTAATTAATTACTAGTGTTTTGTATACTATTTTATATTTTATTGTATATGTAAATTATTTATTTATACGTTTTATATAGATTTTTATATTTTATATTTGATATACTTTTGATATACTAATGTAATGAAATAAAATTACTGCTTATATCGTTAAATTTCTTAATCATTTTCAGTAATTCATGTGCGCTGATTTATTATTGAACTTTATTCGTTTCAGTTCTTTAGAACATAAAGAAATCAAATTTAATAGCTTATCTATAAATTTACCTTTATTTAGTTTTACCTATATAATTTATTAATACAAAAAGGAAAAGGAAAATTTGCGAAACCTGTACTAAATTTGAATATTGGGATGGTTAAGTTACAGATACCCTTAAAGATCGAAATAAAAATTAGTATCTTAAAAATTATTTTATTACAAAATCTTTTTACATCTTAAATGGGTTCTTAAATAAAAATTAATCTACATTTATTTAAGTGAAAACAAATTATTTGTCTGAAAAATATGGTAAGTATATTATAGTAAGATTTATACATATGATTGTTTATCGATGGTATGACAATATTCAAATTTATCACATATTTATATTAGTCCAGCAATTGAAAATTATTCAATTTTTCAATCGAGTAAAATCCAGCTTTAACTTGTCTACCACCAAAGAATCGTCCATTTAAATCCACAACTGCCTTAATAGCACTTTCAATTCTTTTGAATTCAACAAAAATCCGAACAGCTTCTTCAGGGTGAGCATCTATTACTTCATGAATTACCACTCGGTTTACATCACCATATTTGGTATTACATTCGTCTTTGACTTCAGGTTCTAAGTCATCATCGACTTCACCAGGTCCAACCATATTCCTTAACAAAACCACTTTACTTGGAGACTTCATTATTTCTGTAATGCTTGGTTCCTCTGGATTTTGTGAACCAGAATGTCCTGGTGAATTTGAAGGAGGTGATATAGGCAGAGGAGGTGGCATTAATTGTTCTTTTTCACTTACAATTCTACCTCCTCTCTTACTAGTTTTTTCTACTTGTAAAGCTACCGACATTCCTTGTTCTTTCTTTCCGAGTCCTTGGCCTTCTTTAAATCCATACTTAGCCATTATTTTTGCTGCAACTGATGATGTAGCATATCCTTGATTCAAATTCTGACGTGGGTTTGGAGTTTGAGGTGGAGGTTCAGGTGTTTCTTGTTGCAACGATGGTGGTGGAGCAATAGTGGCACCTGCTGTGTTATTTCTAAAGGTAGTTCGTTCAGGGCGTTCTTCTTCCCTTTCAACAGTATTTAGAGCTATGTTAGACATCTGAGGTTCTTCAAAGTGTGTTGTTTCGCGTCTAGGTCGCTTACGCGTTTCTGTTTCATGATCATGTTCACGATCACGAATGTCTCTTAATTCTTTTACCACTTTATCATATTCATTTGGCCAAGTAGGATCATACTCATTAATTACATTCCAGTCAAATTCTGCTCCAATACCAATAGGAACATTCGTGTTTCCAGAAAAATATTTTGTAGAACCCTCATCATCTTTATCATGATCGCGATTTTTCGATTTTAAATCTATAACTGGAGCTAATACAGCTGAAGCTTTCTTGCCGTGATCTCTCTTGCCGTGTGGAGTTGCTTTTTTCAATTGAAGTTGAGACTGCAACAACTTTATTCCAGATGACCATCCTGCCACTTTCTCTGATGTCCGATGTTTATCGAAGTCGTCGTATAAAGACATTTTTACAAAAAACTAAAAATATATGTTCACGTTTTGTACTTCTTCTAATTCAGAAATTAATTTGTAAGTTTTGCGTTGTCTTCGCGTCATTCTGATATGTACTTACCTATAAGAGGTTATGGGTGCGTGGAATCAACATACTATATTACTATAGGTTATCCATAACACTATTGTTACGAGTGAACGCTGTATACAGACATACCTATATTGTACACTGTCGGTGAATGGTGTCGACTGCGAACTCGCAGCCGGGATACTCTAACCGAGGCTTATATCTAGAGGTAAGATCGAAATTCGAATAAATCGAGAAACAAAGTAAGAACGTACGTTTACAGTCAACTTCAAGGCAAACCGAATTCGAATTTATCTTGAGTTTATAAAAAACTGAAGATAAATTGACAGGAAGGTCATTTAAAATACTTTTTCATAATTATGACTAAGTAGATAGCATACATTTATACAAAATAATTTCGAATAACATTTGATTAAAAAAAAAAAAAAACGATCCTTTATTTTGTTATTCATCCACGAATGCTTTACTTATTATTCATTTTGAATAATTTTAAATTTTCGTATAAATAACATTAGATTAATCTTCCACTATTAAGATAAGGAAATTGATTATTTGAAAAAATATCAGTCAATGTGTAGATTAAAATTCATTTTATTACAATATCTTTTTTACAATTTTTGTCCTAAATAAAAAAACGTGGTTCCTGCTCACCAATACAGAAACAATATTTAGAATTTGCTGTAAAAATTTATATCCAATGTGCATTACATGCTTTGTCATTTATTTATTCATTATATCATTTATGCTTTCGCTTAATGTATACAAAATAAATAAATGTTTTTACAAATTGCATCAGTGGTATGTAATAACAAGGTGTAAGTGTAAAATTCTATATTCACATTATACATACAATTATTGCCTGCCCATTAATGCAGTCTAATATATGCCAATTTGTTACTTATAAAGTATTTCAAGGCAGATTTCCTTCATGGTATTAATAAATTACTCTTTTGTACATGTTAAAAAATATATATCGCAACTTGTAAATATTTATATTTATAATAAGCAACGTAAATAAGATTTCCTTCAGAATTCATGATAAAAGATTACTTTCTAAAAAATTTCTCAAAAAATTCCTGTCGCTTTAAGATTAAGAAAAACAGATTTGAGGCACAATCGTGAATTTCCTAAATAATCATTCATGATGTTAAATGAAAATGTTTTTTCTGCTTGACATTGCTCAGTTAATTATACAAAAAATAATCTAACATAAAGCTTATGCCCTAACGCAGCATATTAATGAATAATTTCGTTTCCATGATTATCGAATAAAAAGGTAACATGTTTTTGCAACTTTTTCTTGTGTATTTTTGGCACAATCACGCTCCCCATTCTTTGAAATTGCAGTACAACCAGCCGTGGCAGTGTCTTTTATTACAAAATCTTAATCTAATTGCGAGCAACCATTTTCTTGACTTCTCTTTCTGTTACACTTGATGGATATTACAATTGATTACATCGACTCCCTTTGCCGTAGCTCTAAGTGAAAACTTCTTACAACACTTGTTGTAAAAAAATACTCATTTCTGCCAATATACTATTATAGTATATATCTGTATGGACGGCGTAATTACTTCTTTTGTGTTTGCAAGGCATATTCCCATGCATTTCACAGTCACTTCCATTGTCAGAACAACTGAAGATTTTGTGTTTGTAAAAAACAATTCATCACAGCCTCACCATTGACAGTGAATTCTTGCTACGCTGAACTAAGCAGTTCTCTAGAACATAAATATTTATATATAATAATAGTATAACAATAATTAAATATAGGTATGTTAAAATTTTTTTTGTCTTGTAAGATATTCTATTCTGTTCATGTCGAAAATTATAAATTTTGAATACAAAAGTTATAGTTTTTATTTGTGTAAAAATATCAGATATTTTAGTGGAAAATCATTTCTTTTAATATTCATATAGAATAATACGAAATAGAAACTTATATTCAAAAAATCAACTTACGTAGATAATTCTCTTCCCAATAGTCCAGTTCCAACCAATCCTGTGCGTGAGCGGCTTCTATTCAATTGTGCTCTTCTTTCAGCTGTAAAAAAAATCAACAGCAATTTGAATATTGTTTTCACAGTAGTGGAACTATAAGCTTCATTTGCATTAACATTTTAATATTCACATAAAATAGTTAATTGTAATGCAAAATTCATACATTAAAATACCAAAGTAAGTCTTCAAGTTATTGACCTTGGTTGGTTCGTACGCATTTAATGTAAACAAGCAAGCAAACATAGTTGGTTAATCACGCAATAAACCGATGAGTATAGTTTTACAAGATTAGGAAACGGAATAGATTTTCATCACTAACGATGAGATCCAATTGGTCAGAAAATTTCCTTTCTTTTCCAAGACATGCAATGAAAATTCAGTTTCTTAACCTGCTCTATATATTTATTATTTAAAAAAATAGTAACGTTAAGTTTGTAATAAAATCATGTTAATTTTTAAAAAGTAAAAAAAAAAGCGCATTTTCATAACACGGTGCATCAATTTAATAATAATAAAAAAAAATATATATTTTTACATATAATGTTCACAATTAAAAAAGAATGTTTTATGATCGTCGCAATAAAATATTATTCACATATATATAAATTAAAACAAAAAGCCACAGAGAAACAAACAATGCTATAGGGCTTTCGTGTTTAAGTCATCGTTCAGATATCTTAATTTTACCGGTATTCTTCGTGCCTTTCCAAATCTTCCAGTTTACGGGCCTCCTAAAAATTTTCGTCTGCGGCGACAACGCATTTATAACGCACATCGGCGAGCTTCTTATGCCATCGCTCGACGAGTTCGTTTGAATCGATTCGCTCAACAATTCCTGCCTCCTAAAAGTAAAGAGTCTCTTAAGTGTTCGCGTCTTCCTCTCTAAAAAGCTGCTGCCAGACACAGCTGTCACGTCATTAACCGACAATTCGTTTAGTTCGTCGAAACTCTGATCTAAAGTAACGCTTAAGACATTCTCATTCTCGTCGGCCTCTCTAAGTTCTTGTTGCTCGTTCGCGAATTTAGATGGCAACATGGCACATGCCGTGTCATTAACGTTCGAGGGCAAATCATTGCAAGACATCGAGATGCGATATGATTTAGGAACTTTTCGTAACTTTTCGTGATTTTCGGAATCGTTCGAAACAGGTAAAGTTACGTTCGTGTTCGGAGGACTGCCTAAATATTTTCCCGGTCTATGAGATTTCACTGCACTTGCGATTTTTTTGCGTCGTCTATTTACAACTTGTCTTACGAATGCATTCCGTTTAGGTCTCTTACTAACGATGATTCTCTTTCGCGAAGAGATATTCCTATTTAACTGATATGAATAGCCCTGAATTTTCTTAAGCATATTTCTCTTCGATTTACCAAAGAACTCGTTATAACCCTTTCTATACGCAACAAAGTGTCTCCTATTGCTAACAACCATTTGTTTTTCTTTATCCTTCTCATGCTCAACGGTCACGTCGGCTTCGTCATTCAGTGTTTTAATACCGCTGATAAGCGAATCTAACTTCGTTCTAAAATTTGTAAGACTGTTCGAGCTATCGCTCGCATTAATCGACAGATTAGATCGTGAGATGTTTGCTTGCTTGAGACTGCGCTTGAACCTCCAGGCCTTGTTGGCGAACTTGAGCCTCGACGCGAGCATGACGTTACTCTTGGTCCTGCCACCGAGCTTCAACTTACCGCCGGCGGCGCGGGTTTGACGCTTGCGTCGTTGATCCGGGCGACTGAAAGCTGAACCGGTCTGTAGTGCTTCCATGAGGCTGTCCATTACACCCTCCTGTGTCTCGTGTGCGTTCATGTCGACGATGGCGCGTTTGCGTTCCGCCCGAGCCGCTCGCTCGGCCTCGGCTTTATCGCGGGCCTCCCTCGCGCGACGCTGCTTCTCCTCTGATTCACGCAGTTTTATGATTTCCTTTTGAGCTTGCTGGTTAAAATATAAAAAAAAAGGTTAAATCGTAATTGAGTTTAGAACTAGGTTTTTAAATAATTGTATTATTTGTATTTAACCTGTATGACATTGATTTGCATTCGCAAAAGCTATAAAATATAGAACAAAACAACTCACCACAAAATCATCCTTGAACTTTTTGATGTCACCGAAGAATTCTTCTATGGTATATTTCTGTTTATCAAATGCGAAAAACTCGGAAATATCAGAGTATAAACTGTCCATATGTTTAAACATGTTCTGCATCACTTCATACGATTCTCGAGCTTTCTTTGCAAATGGCTAAAAAAATTTGAGTTAAGGTATAAGTAATAGGAAAAATTGGTAAAAAATGACTATTGAATTAAAAATAAAATTACCGTCATAACTTTGCCGAATAAATCTTGATCGCATTGTGGGACCTTTGAATTCGTAAGGTCCTGTTCTAAGTTACGGATATTCGAATCCATTTGTCGTAAGATCCGCTGAATATTTTCCAACGATACTCTACTAGCTCTATCAACGTGTCCCAATTCTTCGGGAAAGTTTAGACAATCCGGGAACTTCCTTTCTAGCGTGTCGACTAGGTAGTGAAGTAAAGTTTGTTTGTTTTCGATATCTTTTGTACTTGTCAGCTAAAATAATAAAAGTCGTTAGTCATGTATTATAAAGTTTGAGTTATCTGAATTATTTATAGTTAATAATTTTTGTTCCACTTTCAATTATTCTGAATTATATATTAAAATATCGAGATGCTTACTTTGGTCAGAAAACTTATTTCGAACCCAAAAGCTTGTCCATTCTTCGATCCTGAATTCATATAATTACCAAGAAGTAAAATGAGTTCCAGAATTTTGGCAAACTTTTTACTGGTTTTAACTTCCTCACATGCCGCTGTTCCAGCTACAATGTCAGGTTTTACATCTTGTACAAGTTCCTCATATTTCAACATAAAACTTAAAGATTTTAATCGTGGTAATAATCTCTTGATTTGCGATACCTGTAATATAATAATAAAATAATCAAATAATCAAATAATAAAATAATAAAATAATAAATAAATAATAATTCATCTAAGCTGGCAAGTGTTGATATTTGAAATAATAAAGAGATTATAAAGTATTATACTATTACCTTTACGCAGAACTGCTCAGCTTCAGTTAAATCATCGTATTGGTCTTTGTAATTCTGTAATTTGTTTAACTGATCTGGTGGTGGCAAGTACTGTATTAAACCTTGAAGAATGTTATCACTGATGACTGGCCCTTCACATCTTAGCAAACAACTTTTAACTTCGTCGTACGACGTGTGTTTCAAAGTACCATTGAGAAGAATTAAAATATTCTGAGCTGATTTGCCATCCAGCACTTTGAGGTCTTTAACTTTTTTCGAAGATGCTGATCTAAAGTTACAAAAATTTCTTTACAATACTTATAGTTTCAAAAATAAATGACACCACTATACAACTGCAATGAAAACATACTTATCAACAACATCGTCCATTTTCTTGTGAGCTGGTTTGGATGAAAATTTCTGTGCTAAACCATTCAAAATTTCTGGACTTGCCAATTTGTCTTCCCGCACCTTTACCCAAAATGACTTTTCGGACATTTTGTGAGGTAAAATCTATTTAATCGAAACAAACAAAAATTTCGTTTGAATATTTAACATAACTAGGCTACATCTAAGTTTTTCTGGTAAGATACCAATTTATTTTAGCCAAAGCCAGAATAAAATGTCTTGTATATCGTACCGCTTTCCAGTTAGCTCTCTTAAGCGGTCCTTCGACCTCCCACTTCTTCTTAGGCTTGAGACCATGCGGCAGCACCTGTACGGCATTGGCCATGGGCATTCGGAGTCCACCCATCATCGGAGGCGGCGGTGGACCCATTCCACCAGGCATCGGTGGTGGTGGGGGTCCACCAGGACCACCGCCAGGGAACGGAGGTGGAGGTGGTGCACGAATCCCACCCATTCCTGGCATCGGTGGAGGAGGTGGCGCACCGCCGAAGCCGCCCATCATCGGGGGCGGCGGCGGCGGACCACCACCTGGACCCAAAGCGCCGGGCATCGGTGGTGGCGGCGGACCTCCAGTGAATTTCTGTGATGTACAGGGAATTTCGTCATTATTAGAAAAAAGTGCTATACTAGATAATATTTGTGTAGGGTAATAAAAGCATAAAAATACATTTTGCATTGAAAAGAATTATTGATAATCAATGGATAAAAGATTCGTAAGCTTGAAATATTTTGTAATATTCTAAATTTTTAAGAAAAGATTCGTATCAAAGAACGATTTTCAAAATGAATTATCCAAACCGTCGATAATTAGTTATAGAGAATTGGCGAGCTATTTTTTGTAATATTCGGTATTCATAAGCTGTGCAATGAAACAACTTACATAATGAGAAAGAAAATGGGTCAAATAGATTAATGTAGCTCTATTCCAACGAAACGAACGGTTTTATCTTTATTCCAATAAGAATGGAATCATCTGATTGAATAAGTAGCTTGGGACTGGGGTATAATCGTGATAAATGGGCTTAAAGATCATGAATAACATGAAATATATAATGAACAAGTAGTTACAAATCGGGGGTAATAAACCGTGTTACATCATCCGTGCATACATTACGGCTGTACGTAGCTGAACCTACGTCATTCTACGTACGTAATAATGTTACATTAACTTTTGCTTTTATAACAGGTGTCTTTCGCGGGTGATTTTCATATTTAAAGTTTGATCGATGCAGGAGCTCATCCTTATCCAATGAACACAATTGGTGTGTATCGAATTCAGTGATTATCAACTTTTACTTTCGAACTGTACTAGAATTGTCTTACCGGTAAGCTAATCGCACTTTTGTCGGTGCCTTTCTCCAACTCTCGAATTACGTTCTCGGCATGCTGGAGCTTTGCTTCGGCCTCTTGTTTTTTCGCTATCGCCTCCTCGAGTTTTTGCGTCATCTCAATGAGGCGCTGCTCCTCCTCGACGCGAGACTTCTCGACCAATGTCTCGATAAGAGGCTGCACGTCGATTTGAAAGCGTTTAGTCGCGCTGAAGTCCGGATCACAGCCAGAGCGGTGCAGTACGATTTGCGATACACACTCTTCGATGAGCTTGTAATAAGCTGGTCTGGAAAGATTTTAAGAAATGACTTTTAACACTACAAAAAATGATTTTTGGTAGCACGTGGAAAATTCAACTTGAATAAGTACCACTTGCAATGAAATAATTTCTACTAGCGGTTAATAAGCAGGTTTTCCATTCAAAATCACGATGTTTTTCCTTCAAACATAAAATAATTTAGCTTCTAAAAATTAAAGTTTGACTCAATTATAAATAAGTCTGCAGTTAGATGAATTCCTAAGAGGATCGAGTTTTCATTCTATTTTTGATGGTCATCTCACGATTAGATTAAATTTCCTAACCATAAGTAGATCTGTTTTTCGCTCAAGCAAACAAACCAATTAATTTTAAGTATACTCTTACTTGGTCCAAAATTATATTGGCAGTGAATTAAAATCGATCATAATTGGTTGAAAATTATAATGCCAGTGAATTAATGTATTTATTCAAGTTAATATGTTTCTCACTTCAAAATAAAAATCTATTTTATAACTGGATTATTATTTCATTTAAAATTATATTATATTATTTTTATAAAATATCATTAAAACGTGTATTAAGGTTCTGGGAATATATATATATTTAAATC
>UELV01000151.1:0-28203 GCA_900490015.1 Megastigmus stigmatizans
GTCCAGGATCCATTCCGAGGGCTGTTCTTTTTTGCCACTTACACCAGCTTTCTTCTCCCTCTGGGCAATACTCGTGACGAGGATTTTCATTCGTCGATTAAAGCGACTACCTGAGTAGTGCTCCGCCCCATTTGCTGTACGCTGGAGCCCGTAGTCAGTATTCAGAGAGCGCTCGCTCCAATGCTCATAAAATTTGAACGATTGTAAATATCGTTTTGCAGTTTTCAGGGCGTATTTTTGAACATCAAAGCTAACGATTCATGGAAAAAAAAAAAATTTTTTTTGAAGCCTCTAACGTATTTTCCCCCCTTAAGTAGTTACATAATCGGTAAGTAATACGATTCTTCTAAATAAATGCAAATACTTTTGTTTTTTAAGAACCTAATTTTATTTTTTAGATTATAAAGAATATTTGAAAATTAAATTCTGCTTACATAAAATGTATAATTAAACGACAATAATTAAATATTTCCATTTTTTAATGTAAAATACGTAAATAAATCTTAGGGAGACATTTTTCTTAAGTATATTCTGTTGAAGTTATCTCAACAAAGATGGTTTTCATAATACGATCATACCTCTATAGTAATACTTACTTAATGCTAACTCGAATTGTGCATGTATATTGAAATATTGAATTATAATTGTTTTCAAAATGACGTAAGTAATTTAAAAATTTCCGATTCTCCAACGAATCGATAAAAAACCAAGTCTTTCATTCAATTTGAACTTCCCGCTGAACGAATGCCACCTACCGCGATGGCGCGGAAGTCGAATTCAAAAACCCGCTCGATCATACGAAATAATTAATCGCGGCTAAAAATTCACAACGTCAATTTCGTAATAAAAGCCACCACATCGACAATCGAGTCACTTTTCTGCAACTCATACAGTCGCACGCGATCTTTTCCTCCTGCGCCGCGAACATCGTCGCCGCAAAATTTTCGTCCCTCCCCTATACACGCGAACCACAAAATAAGCCGAAATAACGGAACATCAAAAATAAAACAGCAGTAACAAAAATTTCTCCATACGATCGTGTCCCGCAAAGTGCGCCCTGCAACGGAGCAGTATAGCAGTGATCATCATCATCAGCAGCAGCAGCACGTCACGCGAAAAAAAAGAGACACAGAAAACACACGTAGTCTATAACAGACACAGAGCCAGGCATAGCGCCGCGCACACGCACATACACGTGTCTCTCCCTCTCTTGCTCTTTTCTCTCTCGCTCTCTCTCGCGCGCGCGCTTGCGTAAAATCGAGCCAGAAGTAGTCAGACCCAAGATCGCTCAAAAGCGACAGACAGAGAAGGCGCGTGTTCGCCCACATCCATATAACACTCTTCGGAGAGAGCCCCACAATCGCTCTCGTCTCGTCGCGTTGCGCGCTCGCGAGTTTCCCGTGTGTATTCGTTTTGTCTCGCCGTCTCCCTCTCTCTCTCTCTCTCTCTCTTTCTCGCTCTCTCACTCTCTCTCTGTAGCAGCAGCAGCAGCAGCACAGCCGCAGCGCAGAGTCGCGCGTATACGCGAGGCTCGCTCGTACACGAAAAAGCGCGGAGGACATCTTGAATCGCGTAGTGGAACAACGTTTTAGACGGCAGCCATCTTGCAATCCCTAATCAAAGATCTCCTCTCTTGTCTGTGTGCTGTGCGGGCCAAGCGGCTTTTTACATTTCCTCTGGTGTTCCAGGCAAAGGCCGGATTCCCAATTAACACACAGCACAGCCCGTCAAATGGCTTTAAAGCGAATCAACAAGGTAGGTGCACGCAAACGTCTCCTCTACCTGTACCTCGGCTCCGTTCTCGCGCGTCTCTCTCTCACCTATCCTATCGGTCTACCCGAAGTATCGACTTCGTTGCCGAGGGCTCGCGCGACCTACCGCACGATCTCCAGCCGCCGACTCCGATTTCCTCGGCGACTGGAGCTATGCAACGCAGTCCACGTCTCCGGAGCAATCGCGAGTATTGATGTCGGAAAAAAGCCTAGAGCCAGCTCGGAGCAGCAGTGGCGGCGGCGAAACATTTTTTTTCTCATCGCAGCATCGGGGCCCGGTCTAGTATCGGCCACCGGTTCAATCCTCCTAGCCCATCGTCTGCGCGATGTTCGTCCTCCTCGTCTCAAAATGGTCGCCTCGGATTTTTTTTTGTTCCGGAAATTCACAGGAGGCGCGGTTGAGGCCGCATGAGCACTCGACCTCGGGGGAGGAGAAGGGGGTAAGGGAGCAATCGAGCGACTCCTGGTGCGCGACCTTCGGCGCTCACGTGGAGCTCGTTCAGGACGACTCATGGCGCATCGTCACTCGGGTCGTTAGCTCTTGTCGGATTGCCGGAAGTAACGTAAAACCCGTGCTGTGAGACTCGAGCTGTTGTAACGCGTATGCCTATGCATATATATATATATATATATATAGAACGCGCTCTCACACGTACAACACAGCGAGAGCTATAGATAACTCGGAAATCGTTGAAATTCTCGCGATACTATGTGCTTAGGGTCGTGTGTATGCTAGCGCGAAGGTCTTCCTGAGGATAGTCGTATTTTTGGAGAGAGGAGCAGCCTTTGGCTTTCTGAACTTGGGGTTCGATCAGTCTTGATGGAAATGGTGATAACTCCTGGCTAGTCATTGGGCTTGATCATGAGTCATCGATGTCACTGTGTTTCTTTTCAAGAAAGTATGGATGTGGCTTGCCAATGCTTTTACCCGACTCACTTTTGTCTTAGCCAATTCCAGTTTATGAATAAAAACATGTCGATTCACTCTATTCGGGTTCTAGAATAAACTAACGCCTCTAATGATACTAGTCATAAAGAATATACTTATCTACAATGCTATGTGTTAAAATTGATTTCTAGTTGTACAACAGATACATGGTTATTAATTGATTGTATTTTATCTTTTTTTCAGGAACTCCAGGATCTGGGGAGGGATCCACCTGCACAGTGTTCTGCTGGTCCCGTAGGAGATGATTGTAAGTTTCATCATTGATCGAATTAATGTAGTAATGGCTTCACAAAGTATTATTGAATGTGTAATTTAGTAGTTATATTTTATTACATCTGGTAGTGCATACAATGTTCTATGTTGATCAGTTCATTGAAAATCATTGTATATGAAAAGTGGAAAACCATTTTAGAATATAATTGTGAAAAGAACTATTCTGTTTCTTAAGGAAAATGGATAAGGTTCTTTACCTAATATATATATATATATATATATACACACACATATATATATGTAGTATATATACACATATATAGTATATATATATATGTATGTATACTATATATGTATACATATACAGTATATATGGACACATAGTATATATAGTATATATCTATATAACTTAACCAATATATATATATTGGTTAAGTCATCCTAAAATAGCTTTAACAACTTATGCTTATACATTTATCTATGTAAATACTAATCAATAGTTTATTATTGTTGATAACTATACTTTATAGAAGAACCATTAAACTTGAGTATAGTTTTTTAATAAACTAAACTTGTGTATAATGAATGTTTCTTTAATATAACAGTAAATTTTAGTTACATATCCAAGGTTACATACAAGTTCAATGTTCATATTCAATATTAAAATAAAAATTACGTGTATCAAATTGCTTTTACTTACTTTATTCAATACTGATTAATTTTATAGATAGATATTTATCAACTATTTGAATTTCATTTAAGCTCTTGATGTAAAAATGTGATTTATAATAATATTCTTTCCACCAATGTAAAAATGTGACTTATAATAATATTCTAAATTTCATAAATACTTTTAAATTTATAGCATCGCATGGAAATTATGCAATGAAAATGAAAACGTAATATGTAATGTAGGTACGGATTTCATAAGTAAATAGATCTCCATGTTTATCTTTACATAATATGTTTATTCAATTAAAATGGTATTAAATATAGCAAAAAATACAAGTTTCATTTATATGTATTTATCAAATATAAAAATGTGACGTAAAATTGAATGCACATATCTAATGTCAATATGTCTTATCAATATTACTTCTATGATCACATTTTTGTTATTTACAAATACTCTTTACATCTTACAGTATTTCATTGGCAGGCTACAATTATGGGACCAGTAAGTATTTTGTTTATAATAAAAGTATTTGCGTTTTAATAATAGTTTTCCTTAAACAAAAATTCTTATTTACAGCCTGACAGTCCTTATCAAGGGGGAGTCTTCTTTCTAACAATACATTTTCCTACAGACTATCCATTTAAACCCCCAAAGGTATTGTACCTCTTATTTTCCATGTATTTGTTTTTTTAACTACAGAATTATGTTATTTTATTCAATCTAGAATTTCTGATTTTAAAATCACGGTTTATAAAATGCTTCACAATTTAATCGACTTTGTAATCTTTGATTTAATGTACATTTGTAGATACGGTAGCTTTGAAAATCTTTCAAGTCAAATATATCTGCAATATTATATAATATTTATAATATTGTTGTGCTTCTAGGTTGCTTTCACAACCAGAATTTATCATCCCAATATTAACAGTAATGGAAGTATTTGCCTGGACATTTTGAGATCGCAGTGGTCTCCTGCACTCACCATCTCAAAAGGTAAATATTTATTTGTTTATTAACTAATAAATATGATTATTACCATAAAGGGAAGTCGGTGGAGCATATTATCGACATTTACCGTTTCATATTTTTTTCATTTAATATTCCTCATTTTATTATTTTTTTAGTTAAGCCTCATTCTTTGTAGTCTTCAGAATTGGGCTAAATTTAAAATATGTTGAGATATTGAAAGTAAAACAAAAAAAGTATGATACAGTAAATGTCGGTAACTATACTAGACTGACTCGTTCTTAATAAATAAAATAATGTGAATTACTATGGTAATTATACTAACTATTAATTTTTAATCAGCACTTTGTATTATTATAATTTTTTTAATATTTATTAATTGCTAAGTCATTAAAAATGAGGCACAAACATTTCTATAAAGTAAATTGATTCAGTTCAATTTACATGAATATAGTGGCTCTGTTTTACAAATAATATTGAATGAACATGGTAAAAATAATATTAGCAAATATCAGTTTAGGATATGTATACAACATAGTGTATTTCATTCAATTTTATTGTTCATGCATTCTGTGAGATTAATTATTAAATTTGCAATGTAATATATGTACATATGCATGTGTAAATAAATTTAAGTTTCCTTTTAAATACTAAATAGCATAAAAAGATAATAGAAGACTATACTTTCTTTACACTTGTAAATAATTCTAATTTTTAATTTTATGGTGTTTTTAATGATGTATGGAATCTTTTCAATGTGCAATATTTATGAATTAATCTTTCTTTATTACTTAAAAATAATTCAAGAGATTTAATAGTTTCCTAGTTTATTCTTTACTATTCATATCATCCATTGTATATATAACATGCTGAAATTGAATGTTTTTAAAAAGTTTTGTATCTAAACCTGAAATCACAGTTTAAAGTAAACACATTGACCTTGTTAGTGCTTTTAGCGGTTGATGAACAGATTTTGTTGAACTTTTTTAGAACAATTCCAGTCTAGTACAATACTCATAACAATTTAGAAAAGAATTTATAATATTTTAACACGTTTGATAATATTTCCAGTTCAAATCTAAGAAGATTCAATTTTTCTTTTAATCTTTAAGTCAACAAAATTATTCAATCAAAGACATATGCTTTGTATCGTATTTATTATGAGTTTTCTTAAACAAAATACTTTAGTTAAGGCAAGATTTTTAAAATATCTAACAATAGAAGTATAAGTAATAATGATGATGAAACGTGCTCGTGGTTACTCTACAAAATGACGTTATACGTTTGTTCCAGTGTTATTGTCAATATGCTCACTGTTATGCGATCCGAACCCAGATGATCCACTAGTGCCAGAGATAGCTAGGATATACAAAACCGACAGAGAGAAATACAACGAATTGGCACGTGAATGGACGCGCAAGTATGCCATGTGATGCGCCAATATTCGTTAACCTCAACATCTGTACGCCACCATCAAACAATCCCAGCCTGAATGCCATTTATCAATCAGCACCGATTCAACCTAGCTATGGCTCTGTCTGTCCTTTGAGTAAAATAATCAACATCACGTCGCCTAAATCAGACTTCTGGACTCCGCAGGGCACCACAGGCCAGCTGTGATCGTTCCATAGTAAGAAGTTCCCTTCTCCCTGGGTACCCTGCGAATTTCCAAGTCGGTGCCACGATGGCAACTAAAGGCGATTTACAAAGGATCAAGGATAAGGTGGTTCATCCCTCTAATCATTAAAAAAGGAAAATAAATTTAAAATCTATGGATCGAGAAAGCAGAAAAAACAGACAGGAACAAGAGACAAAAAAATCATATTGTTCGCTTTGATTTTTGCAGAAATAAACGAGAGTTTTAAAAAAGAAAATAATAAAACAATGTAGGCGAGTGAAAGTAGGATTTGTATTTGAATTTAATAGTCTAATTTCTATGATCGTACTTATAACGCTGTAATATCTTTGCATATATGCCTACTTTCTCAGCGAAAAAAAAGAAAATACAGTTATACGCAAAGAAAAAACGTTATACGCAAACGTAAAAGAATAAGGAATATGAACGAATATTGTGCAAAGAAAGATAACTTCAAAATGGCAGCGCACCGATTGTTAGTTTTAAATGCAATGAGCGATCTACGCCCGTCCCTCGATACGATGCGGTCATTTTTTTTTGTAAGACTGGGCTCTATATATATAAATATTTCTGAAAACGATACTGATCTTGTCTTTTCTTTATTCTTTGAACATTAACTTAATTGATTCCTTGACAATTTTTGAACTAACGAAAATCTTGTCTTTAAAAAAAAAACAAATTCTACAAGTAGCTCGGTTGACGCGTCTGTGGCTCGGTTTGTCGGTGTAGTGTGCACGCACGCGTGGGCGTAACTAAAGTTAACAAAACAAGAAAAAAAAACATTGAAAACTGATATAAAAATCAATCTAGGTATAACATGTTTCAATGATAACGTACTACATTTACAATTACACTGAGGGAGAAAGAAGTGACGTTCGAAGTCGAGCTCTGAATCTGAGGATAACAGAGGGTGAGCAGATATAACATTTGTAGCATGAGATTATAGGAGCCGGAGTATTATAAGTACTTTTCGAAAGGATTCAATTTTATCAAAATAATCTGTTTGCTTTCGATCAACGTACCTGTGTATTCGAGTGCTCTATTAAATTTAATACTGTACCGTTCGCTGAGACTTTTAAGTACTATCGTGGTAGAGAGCGAGAGAGAGAGAGAGAGAGAGCAAGAGCGAGAGAAAGGAGTCTTAAAAAATGGCAGTGACAAATCACGCGCCTCAAGTCGTAAGAACGAAACCGCGTTTGTACTTGTAATTATAATAAGACTCTTCGGAAGTATATTAAAAAATAAAACAAAACATTTGTCATCGTCGTACTACCAATGTTATTATGTACGCCGTGTGACTACTTAGGTGTCAGGTTTTTTCGCTGGTCGTCTATTACAGCATCGAGTTATCGCTTTCTTTGTAATGCATATCTCGCGTTATCTTTCTTAACAAAGCTTTCAACCTTTTCTTCTTTTTCTTTTTAATATTCACCGTGCTTATAGATTTCATACAATTTCAACTTGCGATTTTACAAATTCAATTCGCGTGTTACATCTGTTCAATAATTATATATTTGTAAGTGTTCCAACGTTCAAAAAAAATTTGCTACAGAGTATTTTAATTATTTCTTTATTTTTTATATGTCATTCGCTGCGTTGTGGAGAGAGACGACCGCGACGATAATTGAAATACCGATAATGAGCGAAGAAAAAATAGATCAAGCGTCATTGTAAGTGTTCCCATTTGATGCGAAGGTTTTTATTATACACTGAACTCTTCGTGCTGCGTTGTGTCCCTAGGACCGTGATGCGTTGCGAAGTGACTTCTTTCTTTTTTTTTAAATTAACTTATTATAGTTTGTGGATGCGGATTAAACACAAGTAAAATAAACAAAGACACGCTCCGCCTGTGGTGCTATGAGCAGTTTTTCAACTGTCGCCCGATCAAAATCGAGAATTTGAAAAATCAAGCGCGACAATTAACTAAAACACCGTTTCATTAACTTTCTTTTCATCCGCGACAATTCAGCGACACTGAAAAAAGCCAGCCGCCTCACGGAGAAGAGAGGAGAATTTATAGGGAAATAAGCGAGATGAATCAACGTTTTTTTGTAGATTGTAATCGAAAGAAGATTATACAATGTGGTCTTTTTTAAGTTTTAACATTTTTTTTCCGTATCGCAGTATGTTATTTTTAATTGAGTAAATAAAGAAGAAAATTTGAAACTATGGAGAAAAAAGAGAATGTCATGAAAAAAAAGAGCGACGAGAAATCTACCTATTTAAGAATTTGCCCCCTGATTAATCGTTCACCTCTACTTACTAAAAAAGGATTTAAAGACAAAAAAAAACAAAAGAAAGGAACAAATTGGAAAAAATTTGCTCTTGTGTAATTATTATTGAAGACGCAATAATGAACATTTTTAATAACTTATCTTGTGTACATTCTAGCGTTTAGCCCTTTATATAAATAAAGTCCACATAAAGAGAAAGTTGAAGTCTATGTACTTTTTCAAACAAACAAAACTTGATTGAAAGGAAAGAAGGATAGAATATCTGACGCACTCGTCGAATGAGTTTTACCCGCACATTTTCGCACACTCCAAGCTATTCATTGATTCGTACCAAAATGTTGCAAATGAAAAGAAAAACAGATGTTCAGCCGCCAAAAACGTCAAGCCTCAACGTAACGTCTTAGTATATAAACAAAAATACGATAGACTCGAGAGGGCTGACCCTGCTTAAAGAGTCTAATTATACCGGGACGAATGAGAATAAATTGAATTTCGACTATGACCCAGTGAGAGTGCCGTGGTGTTTGTTGTCAGCCTACACACACGTGCGATGCAAATTATCCGAAGGCTTCGCAATGTTAAGTTGCACGAGACTATAAATGCGAGCCTAACCTTGCCAAATTCGTCATTTAGGATAATATATATCTCTCGAGACGCTGTCGCGCACATGTTGAGCACGCTTGTATATTCGGAATCTGCTGACAAGCTGGACACTCCTTACTTTGAAGAGGACATTCGTGTTCATTATTAAGCTTTCGTTGAAATTCACTGATTTGTTTTATATGCACACACCGTTAAAGTACACAAAAACAACAATTAGTATAATGATATCGCGTTTACTATTAATATCGCGAGTACACATTTAGGTAGTATTGAAATAATTTTTACGCAACGTCGATGAGCAAATATTTTTAAAAATTAGCTGCACGTTTTTATATTGATTTTTATCAAAATGGTATTGAATATTCACGTTACGTTACAAAGTTGTTTTTTTAGTTTTTACTGATTTCCATTAATTAATTGTATATACTATAATTTCAGCAAATGTGTGAATATTAGTTGATACTTTCAAAGTGCGTTAAAATGTACAACATTACTATATAAATCATTATCAATATACATTATATTTTATTTAAAATCCAATATGAATTCAAATAGATTCAATCAAGTGTATGCATACTAGTAAGAAAAATGCAAATCATTTCTATTTACTAACATCCAACTTAGGTATTCATTTAGGTGAATACATTGACTTTACTATTTGTTTTACATAAATTGAATATTTAACTATTCAGCTTGTTACTGCAATGCGTTTAGTTTAAAATAATAGGAGTTGCCTGATTAACAACTACGTACTAAGGAAAATTTCAACTTACCTATGCATAAGGAAGGAAGTTAAAAAAAGGGGAAAACAAGAAGTAGGAGCAGACAGTTTGATCTACAAGTTTTCCTAAGGTGCGCAGTTCTTTTTTACTGGATCGCTTGCGCTATTTTTCGACGTAATCATGTGAAGTAGCAGATATTGCTTATTAAGCTTCATCGAAGTATAAGAGTTAAGTAATTAACTAAGTGATTTTTGCGTAGGACGATGTACAAAAATCATAAACATGTCTGAGATTTTGCAATTATGCAAGATTTAAAAATAAAAAAAAAACGGCTCCAGACAGTCTAGAATTCTCCCGTTTACTCTTGTGCGAACACTGTTTTAATTGATTTTTATAGTGAGTTTTTCTTTCTCACGCAAATTTCAAATGATTATACGAAAAACTAGCAATGTGATTGTTAATACTTGGAAATTTCATTACACTAGATTTGGAATTGTGCACGAGGGTGAATCTCGGGAGAAGTTCAACAGTTCGATGACATTTTCAAATAAACGTTTTGTAATAACGTTAAAAATATTCGCCGAGAAACATTTAGATTTTAATTGTCATGAATATGAAAATCATTAGCAGAAATAAATATTAGGTGATTTTGTTCTCTACTCCCAGATATTATCGAGAATAGATTTATTTGATATCGATCAAATGAGATAAAATAATTGTTTGCAATCAAACATTTAGTAAAATTTTAAAGATCGTTTGAATTCATAGAAAATAGTTCAATAAATAGTTTTTAACCCGTTTTATTTCATTAACTATTATATTATATTTTTTCTATTGCATTTACTTGTAGAAACAATATTTACAAAATGCTAATTTATTTACTCAACTAATTACCTATAATAATTTATATTTTGACAAAATGTTATGAAAATTCACACTATCTTTTACCTTTTGTATAATAAGTACACTGAATAATATCGAGAGGTATATAATATTCAGTATTTTTAAATGCACATTAAGTTACAAATAATAATTATCATTGTGATTACAGTGACCCAATAATTTATATATTCAATTATAATTATAAACCTAAACAAATCTTTAGTTGTTATAATAGTATAACTACTACTATAAAATACAAGTATATATTTGTTCATTCAAGAATGAAGAAAAATATGCAATTGTATGTTCTACTGTTTATGTTTAAATAAACAAATTTTCCTAAAACCTAATAATTCATAAATAAGCATATAATAAAGAAAATGGAAGATTAATGAACTAATATTATTCTCCAAGTTTTTTTTAGTAGTATAGTGCAGCAAATTAATATTTTAAAAAGTAATATTTTTATAGAGGGATGTGTTATGGTTGGATAGATTTCTAGCTTACCGATTTTTGCATTTAATGAAATATATAATGATATAGAGATTAATTTTTGAAAAAAAAACTCTGTCACCTTTTCGGTAATGATGTAATTATTATGTGGTTCAAGTTTTATGAAAATCTGTCCACAATTCACAGTTTTTTTGTCTTCGAAACAATTCACAGCAATTTTTATTTTCGAAATTTTCGACGACAAAAATCTCTGCGAATTGTGGATGGAATTTCATGAAACTTGAACCACATAATAACTACATCATTACTGAGATGGTGACAGAGAGTTGTTTTCCAAAAATTAATCTCTATATCTTTATATATTCCGTTAAATGCAAAAACCCTTAAGGTAACTGAATCTTTCCGACTATAGCACATTCCTTTGCTTAGAGATAAATATTATTTAGTATCATTTATAAGTATTAATATACAAGTATATTTATTATTGAGTTTTCATATATCAATTTTCATATATATAGCTTTTATAAGAAATTTTAATCGACTACTCTCCGTATAAGCTTTCAAAAAATCTATGACCTTTATTATGTAACCACAGTTATATTATTATTTTATTGGTTATAGAACGTAATTTTGCATTTCTGCTTAATTTCTGTTATTACGTAATTTTATTGAGAACCATTCCTTTACGTTGCGGATCGAAATGTATTGTTTTTATGTTATTGAAGCAATATTTTTTCTTCGTAATAATTTTCAGAGCTATTTATATTAGTTTAATTCTATTCCTCAACTTATAATGAGAGAGAGCATTTTTCTATTGTCAAAAATTAAACTAAACAATAGATTATATATGAGGCTGTTTATGATTTATTAAATAAATGTGCTATAATTTTAGAGGTAAAATCGATGTTACTTACAAACGAAATTTTCGATAATAAAAATCTCTGAATTGTGGATGTAATTTTATGAAACTTGAACCGCATATAATGTTTACGTCATTACCGAGTCACTGACCGAGAGTTTTTTCCAAAAATTAATCTTTGTGTATAATACAAAAACCGGTAAGATAGGAATCTTTCCGATCACAGTACATTCCATTAAGCTAAAAAAATAGGTTTATTATAACTCCTAATAAGTTTGTGGCTAGTAGTAATAAACTTTATAGGCTTCTTTATAGGTATTTTATTAACAAAACATATGTTTGTACATAGTTTTAAATCTAAGTACTCTTTCGTATATAATGTTATAGTATTCAAGAGTAGTTTTTAAAAACTTTAAACTAAAATATATTCAAATATAAAATAATGTAATGAATTAAACAATAGTGTGATAATTTTTAAGCATGACATAAATACAGACCATGAGAAGTATAATTTGAAATGGATTGTTTTTTTATTATTTACAAAATACTTGCGTCAAATTTCAATTATCAAAAAATTTACATTTTACAGACAGTAAAAGTTTTCTAATATAAATTTGAACGCTTTCGAGCCCGGCGTCCGTTCAATGGACAAATATAATTTTGTTTTTTATAGAAATATGGGAAATAAACATACATGTTAACGATAATGTGAAGGTACGTATTAAATTACTGAACTACACATTTCATAATATGATTATATAGGTTCATATATTCAATGTGATTGTCCGAAAAAATCCGAATTTAAAAAAAAAACAAGATAAAAATCATTTTGCTACAAAAATTGACTTTATTCCAATCTATACAGCTTTGAGCTTTTGATAACGAATCCAGGAATATTAAATACTAAATGAAAGTATAGGATTACAAATTAAAATTACATCGAGCAAGTTTTAAAATTGTAGTTTCCACGCTGCGCGAATGTTTTATAGATACGAAATGTTGTCAAAGTTTTCAACAATCTTTCTTCCGCATAAGGGAATCTGCTATAAATAGGTGACGAAAGTATCATCCAAATTTTTAAAATCTTCATTTTGAAATAAGAAACCTGACCGCATTCACAGCGTAATTCAGACTTATAATCCTACACTCCATACTTATACCGTTCCAATAAAATATCGCTCAAAAATATTCAGACTAACAGCGTCACTATAGCCAACGTTACATAATCAAACGCACACCACCACAGTTTTTTACTTTCAATGAAAAAAGAAAAAATCGACGAAATAAGCGTTTGATTGAATCTGTAAAGGAGCAGCTAACTACTACCACATCGAGAAACTTTACGATCGCTTGATCGTACCATGTATGCGCTCCTATATAAACTTCTCTCATTCGGATAGAAAGAGACTCGCCGCTTTCACGCGTGCGGTGCTTTATATGTTTCCTACTTCCTCGGCACGGCCTGCGAACCGTTCGCTCACCTGCGGGGAGAGAGAGAGAGAGAGAGAGAGAGAGAGAGAGAGAGAGAGAGAGAGAGAAAGAGACGAGCGCACGAGATAGACGCGGATATTTTATATAGGCGCATATACACGAGCTTATATATACGTTTGGACAGCGAGGCACACGAGTGTCGCGACAACAAGACGTGAAACGGTGAGAGTGCCGTACGTATATACTTACTTACGCGCGTAGTGTGACGCAAGCGGGAGGAAAGATCGGCGCGGGCTTCCATCGTAGAGTCGTAAGACGCGCGCGCCAACTCGTATGTGAGCAAATTTTTTTTTCCTCCTTACATTCGCGACTGTTAGTGACTGTTGACTGAATCGCAGACTGGCGCGAAGGTATGTATGTATGCTTAGTCTAGGAATTCGATGGATTTTAGGATTTATTACTGGTATCGTCATATATGTATATATACCTATGTGTACTTTGTCATCGTTTGTATAATATGCAGATTTTTTAAAATTTCTTTTAACTATTATATTTAATCTAACGAAAAGAAATCAGAGTCCAATAGTGTAGACTTTTGATATTTTTTCCAAGACCTGATTAACCACTACAGTCGTAACTTAACCACGATAAAATAAACCTCTGAGAATTAATAAGCATTAGCGGTGTTATATAATAGCATTGTGTTTAAGCCTGAAACTTCTCGAATAAAATTCATATAATTTTATACAAAGAGACTTCCTGCCTCCAAATTCGAATTACTAAAAAGTTACTTCGAAATAATGGATTTTCCCAGGGGTTTTCACTATAACTCATTAAAATGAATGAAAAAATTTAACGATTTACTAAAATTTTCTGCGATTTAACCAAGACTTATACAAATTTCAATCCAATTATTGACACATTTAAAAATAATGGGTATAACTTTTTTTTTTTATTATTTGAGGCCTTTTAAACCTTTATTGATTTATTTCAGCCTTATATAGGTATAACTTATTCCAAATAAAGTTTACAGCATATTCTAAATTTCATCGCTTTGATTCGTTGTATGTACTTGCAAAACTAAATAGACAGAAAGTTAATATTTTTATTTTATTATTATTTTCAAATTAGGAGAGTATATATAACATTTTTATCAAAATTATTTTATAATGTTTATGCAATAAAAGAGTTTAGTGTGGGTAAATGTATTATAGATTTTATAATAATTAGCATGGTCTCGCGAAGAAATGAAACGCAAAGTAAAGAAATAGAAAGAGAAATGGCCCCCTCTTTTTTCCTCTATTACCTTTGGGTTACGTATAGCTTTGAATACAATAAGTGTATATTACCCCATCACTTGTAAAAGTCGTATACAATTTTTAGTGGACCAAAATTACCGTAAATTTATTTAAATAAATTAATTTCTAATATAGGTATTTGTATTAAATTAAAACTCAAAGTTTTATTGTCTAGAAGAGATTAGAATGAGATTAGAAAATAATAACAATATCTTCATGTAATAACAAATTAGTCAATTTTTAAAGCCGCAAAACATTTGACAGCAATTTATACATGGATAATTAAACTCCCTACTATAATTAATTTATACAATCATTGCGAATTAAAGTCTTTAAGTTTCTTTAGCGGTGAAAAGTATCACTATTAAATTCATTAACATAAGTTTATCAACCTAAATCGAAGGAGGAAAAGAGATTTCTGTATAACATCTAAAAAAATTGTACAGATGAAATCGCCTTTCACTTTGCTCCTCTTTCGCAGATGATATAGGTATATACATGTATGAATTCTTTAGAGCGCAAAGTGATCAAGAGCTCAATATTATGCGTAAAGAAAAGAAAATTCCACTGGACATGACAAAGGTAGCAAAAGTAACTTGTTCGACACTCGTCTTAAAGAAAGAGAGAAAGGAAATCGGAGTCCGTCTGGTGCTCACCGCGAGATATAAGTTCGCTGTCCACTCGTTGTTCCACGCCATAACAACGGGTCCATTTATATGCATACGGAGCAATCCATGTATGTGCATAGGTACAAGCAAAGGAGACTAAATATTAGAAATCTTCAAATTTTAAAATGGAACTTTTGATGCTGAAAGCGCGTGGCGTTCTGAACAGGTATTTACACTTTGTTTAAATGAATATAAAATATTCGCAAGCTTATTGTTTTCCGAATTGATATTCACAAAATAAAATAATGATAATTACGTAAACAATTAAAGTATTCAAGCTGTGGTTGTAAAATTCCTGAATTTTATCAGTTTTATTCACTTTTTAAATTGTAACACTCAGTGCCTTGAAAATTCTACACCTTTGGGAATTAACTGCAGTTATCTCCTTTGTAATTAATAGAATAAATATCTTGAGGAAAAGTCTAAAGCACTAAGGCGCTTGAAACTTTGAATATTACGCTTGGCCGCAGAAATTCAAAATAAAAACATCGCGAATTGTAACATTATACGTATACCGCATACTATAATATAATTCTTATTTTGTTAATGTGAAAATGAATTTATATTAACAATTGGTATAAAGACCATCTAAACAAAAACACGCTCTTTTTTTCAACGCACGAGTCGATTTTATAACCCATCTTATTTATAATTGTAGACCGCATCATAACGATGCGCAAAATTACATAATCAACTAGTCTACTGTGACTATATACTGTATACGCCTGAGAGATTTAAAAGATTGTATATTTTCCAAGAAACGTTTTTGTTTAACGTTTGCCATTAAATTGACTCTAACGAAGGGAAACTTGCGCGAATAACCCAAAGCGACGAAAAAAAAGGTCGAGTCTCGATCCTCCTCGGCACACAGAATAAGTAGGTATAACATTATCGAGCAGAACGAAACTCGGGTATAAACCACCGGCTGACCATGAAACCCTGCGGAGTCGCGATACAAGATCCGTGCGCCAGCCGAAGAGCAAGAATATACCGGTTGATCAGACGCGGATCCCCCCGTGTAGCAGCAGCCGTCCAAGTCCGAACCGATCGGAGCTGGGCCGCGCATCGCGGCGGGCCTCTCTTATGCTCCGCGCTCAGTGTCGGCGATCAGCTCGTGTGGTTCGGTCGCGCTCGCTGCCGCTCTCTCTCTTGCCGTGAAACGTCCCTCGAGAACGGCCAAGTGTAGAGAGAGAGAGAGAGAGAGAGAGAGAGGCCATCTCTGTACACCCCGTGCGCTGTATTATATGCACGTGAGGAGAAGCGATGTGCTGCCGAGGACCGTAGGAGAGATCGAGGATCCGCAGCGAGAGAGAGAGAGAGAGGTTCGTGTATCACGACCTAAGGGCCCTCCCTGTCTTGCCACCGCAGACCTTCTACACTTTGAATTATCGAGACGTACAGGTGAGTTTGGTGGGAGCTGCAGCAGCTTTTCTCGGGGCTTACATTCACCGCTTCGAGCTGAAATCTTATAGCTTGCATATGGGCCTTTTTTGTTTTGGAGAACATAACCTTTATGAGAAGCCCACCTGTGCGCGTGTACTTTGTTTTGATGGGTGAAAAACTATACTCGCACGTGGCCGATATACCTATGTGCTTCGGATGCAGGAAAAAAGTTGCACGGCCGCAAAACGAGGTGAAAAAGTTTCGCGCATCACGACGAATGTACTTATATATATTTCTTTTTATCGTGTTTTCATTTTGCATTGACTCACGAACATTCTTCAAAAATCCAAGCCTTAGTGATATTGTATGCTCGTTATTTATCCTTTAGCGATGCTTGTATTGCGAAGGAGATAAGTAGTGTGTGCGAAATTTTAAATAGAAGGACAATTTGCTGAGAAGGTGCGATGCCGCCGCGGCTTTGAATTTAGTAATGCCGTTTTCAAAACAAATAAATAAATCTTCGTGTGGTTCAACGCGTGGGATACACACTTTTGTTTTGACAACAATGAATATTGCACTTTTGACTTACATTTTATTAGTGACTATAGCTAATTAGATTTTGGTTACGAGAGCTCGGAGTTTTGTTTACAAATAGCGTATCGTCATTTCTATAGTCTATATTTTTCTGTACAACTCTGAATGGATTTTAAAAGTAATTAATAGTTTATATGTACGTGCTAAAAACTTTTGAAGTAAGGAAACAATTTAAATGCTAAAATGAAATTAACTATTGTTTTTATTCATGAGAAAAATCCACTAACAGTTGAGTGTAATCTAAAATAGGAAATATTCTTTACTGTACAGATTAACATAAAAAATACAATAAGTGATAATTAGATATAAACCAATAATTTATTGTAATCTACTATTTCATTATAATAACAATGAATTAATATTAATATTAAGATAATATACCGCTTCTGTAAGTAGTTTTCACGTGCTACTTGCAGGTTATGCAAATAAATTTAAATAAAGCTCGCTTGTTCATAGTTCTGACAGTTAAAACTTGAAAAATGCATCTGATTTGGCGCTAATGTAGCTGTTAAATAGAACTTTACTTTCTGTTCAGGTTATATAATACCGTTGGTTAATAATAAATAAGAACGCAAAATTAGTCTATTGCATTGTCAAATAATATAATTAGCGCGTGTGTATTTCGCTTGTAAATACAAAAGAAAGTGGATCCAAGATAATGTTGACAGACTACTTTCGAAATTCGTTGATTCGATGATTCGCTCGTTGCGCCGCGCGGTGTATACTGTATGTGTACTGGCCTTTAGAAAGGCTTTCTCGACTCTTAACGTTTTTTTTAACTGCGCACGGTAATTTTCTTTTTTTTTCTAGTTGGCTTTCTACTTTAAAAGATTTTACTTTTTGTGCAACGTAAGTTTGTTAATCCAGTATACTTTTAAAAAATAAAACCGGTACGTTGCAAAAAAGACCTAAAAGTGTTTTTTAGCTTAATAAATGTAGGTTGAAATAAAAGAGTGTATTGTTATTTTTTTCGTATTAATTATATTATTAATTACCTCCCGATGTTACAAAACCTTTTCCATACAGTGCAAGTGCTGACAAGTAACAAACAAGCGCGAAATAAAATAAATACAATTGCAGGTTTACGTACGAAATGTCAAACTCGTATCCCAATTAAAGAGCACCTACGTTTGTCGTAGCTATGACCTTAGTGACCTTTTTTCCGGCGATTCGATGGAATATGTGCATGCGCTTATAGACAGGATATGTATTAGAAGAAACATTGTTCTTACGCAATAACCTCATCTCTCTCTTTTTTTTACAAATCAATGAAACTGCACATCGCATGCGACATTTCACGCAACCGTGTTATCGATTTTCGTTATCAGGTAAAAATAATGAGGCTGTCAAATAGCTACGTGAATTATACAATTTAGCTATTTTAGCAAACTTAAGGTATTTACTGAGACACGAGAAGCATTTTTTCGAAGAACTGATTTAATACTTTGCTTTGTAATAGATAAGCAACCGGACGCAAAATTTACGAATGATGATTATTACAATCGATTTTTTTTCTAAACAGGTCTACCACTTTTTTATCTCTGTACGCATTATTGAGCTGATAACTTTTAATCGAATCAAAACGTATAAATTATCGGAATCCAACAGTCAAGGTACATGTCTTTTGTTTTTATATATATTAAATTTTTAATGCGTTGCTCAAATAGTGATAAATACTGTAACTTTAAAGAAAATATGTTATATCTGAAAAGGGGCTGATTTATCTTAAGTCTTAAACCCGCAGTAGAAGTAAACTCTGTGCCAAAATGTGTCGAAATCAATACTTTGTACACGGACTGTTTTGTGAAATTAGGACAGAAGATTTAAACGCACCAATTAATAAAGTTTACAATTATCAACGGCTCGTTACAGACTATAGACATATATACTGGACAAATACAGTAAAACCATCGTGATCGATAATCATGGCCATTTCTGATCAACCGGTTCGCGAAGTATATTATACCGGTCGTACAACTGCGGGAATCAAGGTCGCTATAGGGAAATGATGAACCCAAAATTTTACTTTCTCATCTTTATGTACGTTTCAACTTGAGAGTAAAAGTTTCGTTTCAAAAAGTTATTTTATTTTACATACTATCAGTATATTCTTAATTGTTTTTACATTCGCACATTCACGGGTTTAGAATAAATGCAAATATACACATTTACCGCTAAATACATCAACGTTTTAACAGTGAGACGTGAATACCGGTAGGATTCGTCGTTTTGCAAAAAAACACTATTTAGTAACTTTTTGAAATGAATAATGAGTTCCAGGAACCTATAACTGTAACAAAAATAGTTTACTATACGAGATGCGATAACTTGCGACGTTTGTTCTTAAAAAAAAAAAAAAAAAAAAAAATAATTTCCAGTTATTATTTTGTTATTCTAGATAGGCCGTGTGTAGACTCGCGCACTCACTTAAATGCATTGTGATAAGAATACCAAATTGGTTCGACCACACAATAAAATATAAATACAAAAGAAGTAAAGGGTAATGTAGATGACAAGAAACGAGATACATCATGAATTCCAAAGATCTAAAACGACAAGGAAAATCGTCGACGTGTTAAGGTTAAATTTTCGATAAGTGCGCAGAGAAAGAATACCTTTGGAGAACTGCTAAAAGGATCGTTGTATTAGGTCGCTCTAATAAAGATTATTAATTTCCAACGACCATATTATAATACGATATTCTTGAGAAATTCTATATCATCTCTTTCTAAACATTAACCTCAATTCAGCTTCGAGTTTTTACATTGATCATTTGCATCCAAAGATATCCGTATAATTGCCTTTGATTAAAACTTTTATGCCAGAATTGCGATCGATCATCTTATAAATCCCTTTCTAACTGCACACGCGTATCGAGTTTAATAACTCGAGTGCGGACATGTATATGCATACATATAGCAGAGCGATAGATACGGTGTAAGTAGATAAAGTCGCGGGGGTGCGAGACAAGGCGTTATAACCGCGGCTTTACACGTACCTTACCGCGCCAGCGCCGATGCGCTTATGTGCAATCGACCTGTACCGTCGTCAATATACGTATATCTCGCAGTGTCTTATAAAGGCCTACCGATAAAGGCCTCTGCCAAGGACGACGTTCGTACACCCGACGCGTTATACACCGACACTTTGCGCGCTGCGAGAGTATTATGCCTCTGCTTATACGAGGGCCACACCACGTCTATGTACTAATTTTCTTTTCTTATTCCGTTTTGAGTTATTACTTTGATTTAGCGATTGTCAAAAAGCGCGACACTTTGTGAAATTTATTCGTCCTGGTTTTCGGGCTAAACTAAATTATCAAGCAAAACATTTAAATCAATATTTTAATTGACTCAGGAGTGCTTGAATAATTACAGTTATTTGAAATACTGCGTGTGTAAGCAGACGTAAAGTCATTCATAATTTACAACGCTTGTACGCAGTAACTGCTATTCAAGTTGTATATATAACGCATCAACTAAACTCCCACATATATTAACAAAAGGCATCAAGGAATTTTTCCTCTATGCTCCTCTTTATACTAAAGTCGATTGCCAAAAATCATCGATTGGGTCGAATATTTTCAGTATAGGTTTATTCATTCCAATCATGACATTGTCTGTAAAAGCGACTCGCAATTATACAAACCGTAAATTTTTATGAAAATCAAGAGATACATTCCATCGACAATCCGTTTCCACACTGTATAACGTAGCTCGGTTGGAGTCTGGCGTCGATTCTGTGCTTCTCTCGCCTTTTCGTTCCGCGTGTAAGTATGTGTATGAGTGCGCGGTCCCGTTTCCTCGAAACTTTCTCGTAGATTGCTGCAGCAGTTGCCGAGAGATCGGAGCTCTGCGGCCGCGCCGCGGAGGTGAGAGTGAACGGAAAACTCGCCGCATTAGAGAGAGACAGACTTCCCCCTTCCTGTTTTTTTTTTTTTTATTTTGCGCCTGTGGCCAGTCATGCCGCCCCGATGCTTCTGTTATTTTTCCGTTCCCTCTATGGCTTTTGGATGATTGCTTTTCGAGAATGTTTACATTGAGGTCAGTTTTTCGAATGATCATACCAATGCACAACACAGCTTTTTATTGCCATTTAAGCAACTTTTTCGAATGGTTTCCAATTTTATGCCCGGAATCGCTTTTACTGTTTAATAGTAAACACGTTCCATTATGGGACGACTCTATTGTAAGTTTTATAAAAGGTTTTATCCATTAATTGTAAAGTTGGAGAAAGTAAACATTCGAGCTTCGCTGAAAATTTATATACATGGAAGATAAACATTGAATCTATTGTTAAAGTGAAAATATCAGGTTGCTCAAAATTAAAATGAATAACTGGTGAAAATTATTTTGAAAATTAATAAATTTCTTGAAACTTTAAAAAAGTGAACGCAGCTACCAAGAATTCCGCAGAGTATTATAATTTCATCGTAAAAGAGAAAGTTTTTCTGCTGCCCTAAAATTTATTTACATTGTAAAATAAATTGATCTTGAACGCACCATATAATGTTTGCAAATTTATCTATAACCAACTTCCATTTATATCAATCAATTAAAATAAATTTTTCGCGATAAGAGGAAGGATGAAAATCCGTTTAATTTCTGGAGGTTACAGACAATTTAATTTACACGGGTATAAGACAATTTCCGGTTCTTGTAGCATGTATATGTATATTTGCGGTAAAAACCTTCTTTTTTTGTCATAAGAAATCTGACTCGGCTTGTAAAATCCATTCACGTATAGAGACTTTGCAATTACGTATTGTGCAACGAGAAAAAGCGATCAATCTCTTAAAGCTCCCTATTCGAATGCTCAAATGTTCAACTTGAATGCTTAATGGCTTTATACAGGCCAACGACCTTAATCGGCACATTTTATCAGTAACACTTTTCAAGAGCACTTCAACGCCTATTTAAACCGCACCAATTGATTTATTTTCAAAACAAAAATAGCGAATTCCTAAGTTATCAAACTGAAAATATGAAATGTTGAAATTCTCGTGTAGTGGGCTGTAAACTCTTGAAAGAGATAGTTATTTTTTATTTCATTGTAAACACTCTTTTAGCCGCTGTACTAAATACTTTACTCGACTTCCAATTTTTTTTACATGTATCATTTCAATATTTATTGCTGAATCTGATAAAATGTCCTTATCAAATAATTATTAACGATTTCAGATAACAAGGTGGTTCTTTACGGACTCCCTAGTGAATTTAGAGTATCAAATAAAGTTTGCGAAATTATTGCTCGATTAGGATAAATGATGTTTATTACATTTTTTTTATAAATTTTAGGATAGTTTTACTTGACATTAGTATCAAAATAACAATGTTTACATAATATTAATGTCGCATGTACATAGAATTTCGTACTTGTAGGGAGGAATTTATCAGATCGTATGCTTTCAATTTTCTGCAATAAATATCTTTTTAATTAGTGCGGTTACCTCCATTTTTCATTCAACCATTAACAAGTATAAATCTTCAAGTTTCATACCCTATTTTTATATTGTTATCTGTAGTAACGTGTTGACAATAGTGCACAAAATAGCGTGTTACCCTATACGATATTAAGTGATTTTTTCACACAAATTTATGCGGCCACCGGTGTTGGAAAGAATTAACTTTGAGACTATTTTTTTGTCTTATCGACGCAATCGCATTAACGCGACACCGGAAGTATAGCCAGTATAATCCCCTAATGACATTAACATCGCACTTCTTATGATTCTAGTAGGCGCGCAGTCGTTTCACGGTCTATCCAATGATGAAAATACTGGCAGGCGTCGAGGAGGTCAGCGACGATACAATAAGAGAAACCATCAACGAGAATCATGTGCACAACAACAATTCGCACGAGAAGCCCAAGTCGCTCGAGGAGGCGGAAAACCAGAAGCCGCTCATCGAACAGGTACACGCTTATAAGTTTATTGATGTTATTTCAACAATCATATCATTGAATAGATTAGCAGAAATTAATGATTGAGTTCTAATCGCACATTAACAATAACAAACTTCGTACTTGAAAATTGACAATTGCTAGTTCACAAACGCAGCATAATATAATTTTCCATAATTTTTTTATTTAAAAACGCGTTTGCTATGATTGAATTTATCGTTCCTATTTCAACGCTATAACATGGAACACATCTATTTTGCAATTTAAAATTTGAATATTAAAATTAAAACTTACTGATACATAAAAACGTACGAACACTCTCTTAAATATTTTTAGAACAAATGCGCGGTAAAAAATGTTTCTATTTAAAACAACAAAACAAAAAAAACGTACCTCTTTAAAATTTATACATAATTTCTAGAAATGTGCACATCGGATATATTATCTTTGCAAATTAATATTATGTCCTTTGTTCATTAGAAAATTTGTCGCGTGTGCAAAGAAAATAATTAGGTATATCCTAGAATATGTGAATAAACTACGGTAGACGGTAACTGAGCGGCTTTTTTCGTTTCAAATTATAATATTGAAAGAAGTGTATGAGAACACTCAGCTCATTATGTAATAATATTTTATGATAAAATAGCATTTTTATCTTTTAAAAAATATTTCCATTTTCTAATCTTACCATACATTGTTCAAAATTTCCATGAAAAATTTTCTAATTATTGCTAAGTTTATAATATTGAAATAAAATTTCGTATTACTGAGCTATAAAAATCTTAAAAAATAACGAAACATTGTTAAGTTGTTAATGATAGACTCTTGGTTACAACCGACATAGTCATGTCGGTAGTCACAATAAGTGTAAAATAGATTCCTCTAAATCACATTTTTTTTCCACGTATCTCGTAAAAAATTGATCGATTTGCAATATTCTGAGAAATTGATTCCAGAACTATCTTACACTGCAAGACAGTTTTTATTATTCACAAACTTCAAAAGTTGAATTTTTTTATGCTAAATGATCATTTAGGTGAACAATTCTGCAGTAAAATATCTAGAATTTTTAACTATCATCATTTTCGGGTGCAAATCAATATTTTATCTTATCTTACATTATATTTAAGTGCCATTGTTCAGTGATCAGTCAGGAAATGTTCAGTCAGTCTATGACATCAGACCCTACTCAATATAGATGAACCATTGTGGACCATTGAGTGGGTGATTGGGGTTTTGTATTATGTGTGTGTGTGTGTGTGTGTGTGACATAAAATTAGTTTTGATATTGTAACTTATACGAGTAATTAACATAAATTCCTGCCAACTATACCGAAGACATTTCGAAAATGTGTATCCATAAACCTACATGCATTTAGGAAAAATTGAAAATTGTGGTTGCGCATTCATATATTGAACACAGTATAAGGAATAAATAGTTTGTGCATTTTCTCCGGTGTGTTTTCTCCTTACACACGACTGCGGACACGTGTCTATTACTTACTAGGTTGCGACTACTGCAATCGTTACGCTTTGTTCGCTGTATATACTTCCTCATTCGGTTTGTGAATCTAACGAAATTATAATTTATAGCAATTAACGGTTCGCGCGTTCTCCTGCAATACGATAAAAAAGCAACATTTATGCTCATTCCAGATATTTCACCACTACATTTTAACGATACTAGATACAAAAATGGACTTTGAATCATTAATTAATTTATTAGACGATAATCGAATATCTTAATGCGACATGTGAGTGAATACAAAATTGATGAAAGTTTTGGGTCTATGCCGAGCTAAAAGGAAAACGAAAGTCATTTTGTAGTATTACAGGGCAGAATCTTCCGAGCGAACTTCCGAGGCCTGTTTTCGAAGGAGAAAGTGCCAAACGTATTTTGATGATTAGCATTATGGCCATATTTCAAGGCTTGTGAAAGACCTTTCATCGAAAGTGAAAAATGTGCTCGGGAAGAAATTTTTATCGCGTGGTTATGTGCAGTGAAAAGCAAGTGAATTAACTTTTTGAAATATGTAGCCAAATACACTTTCGGTATATTAACGATAATAAAATTGTTATATAAGAATGATGAGCGAAGCTCTATATCTTCTGTCGCTGTTTAATTTTTTCAATATCTAAATCGTTGCACGTTTCGTAAAACGTCAACAATAATCTAAGAATAACAATAAAGATTTATCATATAGTAAACAAATGATGTGATAAAATTTGTAACATCTTGTGGTTTTCTTCTCGTGAAGGTGATGTGTAAACGATAACTTTGAATTTTTAACTTTTTCCTTTCAATACTCCACAAAAGTTATCAATTAATTACTTTTATTAAACTACCTATTCCGAAACGATTTTTTACCTACATCAAGAAACCGAACATCGATGCACTGGTTAACGTGAAACTTTCAATCTCCATTCATATAAGAATCCCGTATAGTTATAACTTCGTCTAAAGAGTATATATACAAGTGGCTTCTCAAGCGAAAACAAGCGTACAATTACTATAGGCGCTACTATGTTCGTGTCCGGAAAGAGGAAGGAAAGAGAGAAAGAGAAGAGTTCTATAAGAGGCAATTCCGATATCGCGATGAGATGAATTTCTCTTGGCGCATAGACGCGAGAGAGAGCTAAATACACCTCGAGGCTATGGGGACTTGACACACAGAGAGAAAGAAGCGAGGGACTCCTCGAGAGACTTGTCCCGTTGTGACCCACTTGCCGCCTTCTCTCCTATCTTGTATATGTACATTCACGTGCAGCAGCGGCTCGACGATGGTTTCGCCCGTTTATCCGTGTATATGTACAAGTTCGATTTCGCCGTGTGTATATGAAAAGGCCTCTTTCGCGAGTTCTCGCGCGTGTAGCCGGTGCCATTAGGGTCACGCGAGCCTATATGAATTCGACGAGTTTTCGAATCTCTGCATGCGAACCTTATGTGTGCAGCGCGCAGCCGCCCGTCGATTAATTATTGCCGATTCAACGATTTTATCGATTCCAATAGCGTCTCTGACCTCTTAATTTTTATGGTTCTTTGATGGTTTTTTTAATGCACTGGGTACATGAGTGATACTTGCGTGTCAGTTTCTTTCCTTTTCTCCGCACACATCAAAACTAATTAACGGGTAATAAAAGAAAAGTAGACTTCCTCCTTTCGTGGTGTGTGCAGTAAATATGCACATTTATGTGTAGGCTAATTGTGAAACGATAACCAAGTCTGTATTGGAATACAAAAGTTTGTCATGAATTTTGAAAAAAAAAACATTTTCTTTAAATATTAATGTGCGTTGCATAAATGAAAGGCGCAAGGTAAAAATTGAGAATAGTGCCGAGAAGAAGTTGTAGCAATGTAAAATGTATAAGCTGTAACTTACAGGTATAATCGTTCTACCGAAAGACTCGAGTTTTATACGCGAAGAAAAAGTTACGAAAAAGTTGCAAAATTCGTGTGCGCAGTTTATTTTCACTTTACGCACTCCCTTTAAAAAGCCGCATTTCTTACCTTTTGCGGATTTCATCTTAATGATAAATCTAATTGCACGTGAAATTAATATTAAAATTCTGCATAAGTAAGTTACGATCAAAGTTATACGCGTATACAAAATACGTTATTTTATACGCATATGCATTGAAACCTTTATTTTATGTAAAAAACAAAGCCAACAGGTATAGTGACATTAAAGTATCGCTACGCTCTTAAGATAACTATTTTTAAAACTGACTTGATATAAAATAAATAATCTCCAGGTAGCCGATCGCGAAATTGAGAGAAAAAAATCGTTCGTCAAAGCTCAAGTTTGCATTACTTTCAGTATAAATCTGTCATCTTGGGCGATGCCGATCGTGTGTTACGCCTTATACGCGCGTACAGTAATTTCAAATACCCCCGGTGTTTACCGAACCCTCGCCCAATCAGGAACGTCGCACGTGGAACGAGAAAAATACCTCTACTTCGGAAGCCACGCGGAACCCACCAGATAATGTATAGCATAAAGCTATGCAACTCCTTCGAGCTCCCATTGTCTCCGTCGATCACAAACGCAGTCAATTGCACGAAATTACGTATTCGTTGTTCGTCATCGTGTATTAGAGCATCGCAGTTGCCAAATAGACGTTGGAAAATCACGATTTTGCAAATGCCAATTGTTCTGTCACGCTTGTAATACACTTTTAATGTAGAATAGCATTTCTGTCATCTCTTTTTCAAAAGAGTACGTTCATTGTAAAACTTGTCTCGGGATTAGACTACTTGATTCTGGACAAGTATAAGCTTCAATGTTATTATTCAAAAATTCTGATACACATCTTCGATTAGCCTTGCGTCATTACTAAAAAGATGAAAATTTCTCATTGATCTTTTTCCTGTTTTCTATACACAATAATTTACTGTTATTCTCATCACTGCACTTGCATTAATATACAGTGAAATGACCAAAGAGACATGTATGTTACACGAAACAATATTTTTTAAATGAAACTTCCAACCCAGTCTATGAAAAGCTCTAATTTTAAAGCGCAATAACGTTGAAATCATGAAGTTTATTTACTACGTCTTATGTAAGAATCAAAATCACGCCAAAAATTTTTCATTCAAAAATTGTCGCATGGTACAACGACCATTCGCATTTTTTCAATTTTAAACGCACGAGAGAAAAATTCCAAATCTTATATATATATATATATATATACATAAAAAGAAAAAAGCGCACGTAACCAAGTCGGTTTTCGCTCTCTCTCAATTCCTTATGACTATATAGCAATCGCTCCGGCACGTGCGAGCTAATTTTCTCGAGCAACAGTAATTACGTGCGCGGTGGTGATCGGTTTAAGTATTTCGTTCACGCGGACACGACTTTATCTCCGCTCGGGCTTGTCTGTGATGCAGCAGCAGCAGCAGTCGCCGCTTTTTGTCAAAGGAGAATCTCCCACTTGTGTGTGTGTGTGTGTGTGTGTGTGT
>UELV01000152.1:0-12326 GCA_900490015.1 Megastigmus stigmatizans
TCACTATTCGAAAGATGGATGAAAAATCTATAAATTTCATGTGTTCAAAAATTTTGTAGGCCCAAATTTACCCCATCTAGAGAGCTCTGAAAAACTGGTGAAAAAAGTGTCCACTTGGGCGTTAATGGGAAAAATCTAAAATTTGAGTTCATAATTGACAGTACAGGAAAAAATGTCAAAATATTGAAATATTGACTTTCTTTAACGCTTTTCTCTAGTTTTAGACATGCTAGTTAAAATTTAATGACGTATTTAAATTGAACGCTGCAAAATCTATAAATGAAAATATATATCTTGTTAAAAATTCAATTTTTATACTGCGTAAAAATAACTGAATGAAAATAATTCGAAAAACCTCGAAGTTTACACGATTTTTTCAAGAAAAAAAAAATATTTACATCTTTTGCTTATTTGTTCTCTATTCTACATTGCTTCAGCTTTAAAATGCCGCAAGATTCATTCCGATATCTTTATTCTATACAAAACTCTACGATTTTGAGGCAGAATTCATCGAAATCTTCCACTACGCGTCGTCGTCTCGCAGCAGGTAACTTGCAGCAGATAACATGTAGCCTGCTGATTGACGCTGAGGAGACAATGATAAAAAGTAATATTTATTGATAATAAATTATGTATACATAATTTAGTACTCCGTTACATGGCGCCAAAATTTATAACCCACGAGTTATAATACCCCTCCACGCCTCTTTCCTCCTCCCTCTAATGACGCAATAAGCGTCTGAGTCGTGGCGTGCGTAGACTAGCTAGGATTGTGCCGATAGACGTAGACATACGAATATACGACTCTCCCACTCGCCGCGTTTAAGTCAGTGTGTTATACGGCCATAGGAAAGAACGCACTTTGGCGCCTCTCCGTAGTATAAATGCATATACAGGGTAGTATGTAGGTAACAAAATTGACTTTCCGAACACATTTTCTCAAAGTTCAGACATTACCTCCACCATCTAAATTGGTTTCAAGATGATTGCATAACGAAAAGTTGGTAAAAAATCTAATAATCAAAAAAAAAAAAATTTTTTCGGTGTTTTTTACACTTAAACTTAATTTTTGAGTAATAAAAAATTATTTATTTATATGTTGAGTGTCACCTTTCGAAAGATGGATGAAAAATCTATAAATTTCATGTGCTCAAAAATTTTTGAGGCCCAAATTTACCCTATCTAGAGAGCTCTAAAAAGCTGGTAAAAAAGTGTCCACTTGGGCGTTAATGGGTTAATAAATAAAATTTTACAACACTTTATTTGTACACAATCTATTTTTAACTCAAAATTTATTATTCTATATCATTTTTCAGACCATGCATATAAAATGTACATAACATGGTCGTGGACCACTCCGTCTAAGAAAGTTGAACAGGTTGGTGCGTTAGAGACGCTGGGGTTTATCTTGCTTATAACCGTTTTATACGGGCGCTTATACCACCTATGCGTTGCGTCACGTTTGTTTATGAGATGCTGAAACTGAGATCCAATCCATGGATCTCTGCCCTTTCTCGGGACTACTGTTTTTAAAGGTGCTAATTCATCAATTGTTTTATTGGCACCAAAGCATTCAAGCAGCTCACTCAGGCCACAGTCGTGGTCTTGAGAAGTAAATGACGGCCAATTACAGCCATGCAGCAACTCATTCAACTCTACTGAGTTTATTTTGTGATAATCCCTGTAACTAAAAGCATCACAGGGAGGAGAAGAAGAGTGTAAACCTATGGTAACATCGATAATACTCTGCTTGCCATGAAAAGTCGTCATATCGTTTCCGTAGTCGAATACCGTATCGTTATCATCCACCATCATAATATTAATCCAGGTGTGAGAAGTGTATATGTGATGCGTCTAACCGTGCTGAATGATTTTAGTAAAATTTCATCAGCAAGATGCCAAATATATCCCGCATTGTCAGACGTCGACAAAAGCTCTGTATTAAAATCACACAGAATGATTTTGTGACTATAGTCCCCACGTAGACCACAAAATGAAGTTAAAAAGTCAGGATCATTTTGGAAAGCAGTTTTAAGTGGCCTGTAAATAATACTTACAAAAATTGAAGGGGAGTCACCGTATTGTACGAAGCACATAATGTATTCAGAGATAGAGAGGGGGGAGGGGAGAGAAAGAGAGAGAGTTGCATTCATAGTCATAAATCTAAAATATGAAGAATAAAGAATCTGCTCATCACGATAAATTATTAAATTCGAGAGTTGCGGGCTTGGAATGTAAATGGTTAGGGATTGCTTCTTTTTCTACGTAGAAACGATCACGAATTTAAAATATAAGAATTAGAGAATTATTTCTCCGCGATAAAATACTTGGTCTAGAGAACGCTAGATTTGTTAAGCATTAAATGTTATAAATCTAAAATAAGAAAATCGGAGAATCTTTTTTTCGCGATAAAATTACCCAACTCGTAAATTGCAGAATGTTGATAGAACAATTGAAGTTTGTTCGATTTTTTATGCAGAAATAGTTATTTTTGTCAAATACGCACTTTAGGAATCTTCTCATCGCGATAAAATATTAAACTTGTGAACAGCGAGCTTGGGATGTAAACAACTAGAGTTTTCTTGCTTGTTTACGTAGAAACAGTTATGAATCTAATATATGAGAATCAAATAATCTTTTCTCTGCGATAAATTTCTCAACTCGTAAATGGGGGAATGAGATGTAAAAGTCTAGAATTTGTTAGTATTTATTCAGAAACAGTTATGAATTTATATAATTCTTGGACATATCGAATAATTTTGCAAATTATTATTATAAATCTTATAATTATTATAAAGAATAGAAATATTTTACCAAATCCATAATTGCTGCCATCATATGATGATCTGGTACAGAACCTGGTTGACAAGTTTCTAATAGAAACGAAAATCTTTGAATGCCTTCAAAAATTGCTATCCTAGGTACGAGTCTGCGCTCTTTTAAAACGAGATACTCCGATTCTCTCGATGCCTCTCCTGCTTCTAATGAATTTCTTCTACTAAAATCTGTTTTAAAATAATTAGTGTAAATATATCGATGAATTTGAATTTATCGTGTTGTAATTTTGATAAAGGAAATGACTTGATCTGTCATCCAAGCACTGCCGTTGATCCTCGCTGATATTTCGTCTCTTTTTTACATTAAGTTCAAGAAATATCCACTAACGATTCAGAATTTTAAATTTTCATTTGAAAATTCTTACAATCTTCCATTGATATTTTCAGAACTATCAGTAGAAGATAGAATATCCACGATAATTAACATCAAAGGTTTGAATGATCGATAAAACTATTCTACTATTTAACAATCTATGTTTTGTACGTTATTTTTACTCACAACTGCCTTGAACTTCTTCAAAATTCTCTTTTTTCTTTCCTTTAACTATTCCTATTTTACTTAATTTAGCCTCCATTCGCCTTTTTGCTTTTTGTAACGTCTGACTTACCCTGAAAATTAAATGTATGTATCATAAATAAGTATGTTACAAGCATAGATATACAAATACTTGTAGCATAGTTAATATCTAACATAAAATAAACAGAGTGATCGAGAATAGGGATTTCTGTAAATTATGAGTTTAGCGCACCTAATCCCTTTAGCAAATCAACATTTCATTCCTGCATTACACATAGAATAAGCTTATATAGTTAACAATAGACATAGAAATTTAGATAAAGAACCATGGCATGCTTCACGTAAGCATTAAAAAAAATTTTGTATCCAACATGTTTCATTTCCATATAGTTTTTTATATTTAATTTAAATAACCGTGATTAAAAATAGTATTTACGTTTCATAATTCGGTAATAGCAGTCTATAAATGGACAGATGGAGCGGATAAATGGACATAGCGAAACCTCTAAGGTATGTTTTTTACTCCAATAACTCCTAGCTTTTTATAATATTTTTTTTTCAAAATATTATTATTATTATTACTACTATTATTTTTTGTTGGTGGTAAAAAACAGGGAATTCTTTGTAAGAACGATTTCCGGCCGGAGTGACGGATTCTACCCTTTGTCTCGCAACTCGGGTTGCGGGAGGAGCCTATCACCCGGCTCGACTCACATCCTGAGCATCGTACGAAATAGGCTACGGTCTAAACCACTCTACCCCAGAGTTGCTGATGTTTTATTCCGGAGAGCCAAGAAAACTGCGCACACCTGGGCGCAGTTTCTAGCAGCTTTCAGACGAGAATATAGCTGTGAAGATATACAGTCGAAATTTCATATCGAGGCAAGAAATCGTACATAAGGCGAGAGAGAGAGGATATCCACCTACATAACCAAGTTGAGGTTAATTTTTGATGAAATGGTCGAGCCTCTCACTTAAAACAACAGCTTGACATAGCTCACGACAATCTACTGCCGGATTTAAATGAGAAGATTTCTCGAAAATCACATTTATCTTTTCAGGAATTAGTTGACTTCGGAAAAATAGAAGAAGCAAAATCGAGAAGGAGAAAAATATTTAAACCTCCACGTCTATCTCAATATTGTATTCTGACAATAAGGGCACATATTTTAGATATTTTCGGAATTTATCTTTTGAGGAATTAATTGACTTCGGAAAAATAGAAGAAGCAAAATCGAGAAGGAGAAAAATATTTAAGCCTTCACGTCTATCTCAATATTGTATTCTGATACTAGGGGCAGATATTTTAAATATTTTCGGAATTATTATGGATTATGGTAATCACACCTGGACATCTAAAGCCGGTGTTGCCCATCCATATTCAGTTGATGAGGATTTCTTAGAGGATTTTCCTCTTCAAGCAGAATGTGTGTCGATTTCTGAAATTATTTCAGATAAAATCTCGATTTTAGAGGATTTTAAAATGCACAATTGCCTCCACCAAAGGAAAACCTAGGGGTTACGAATGTTACTATACGTAAAATGAATGTGCAAGGACATTCTCCTGTCAAGCATCGCTTTAGACGCCTCTCACTTAAAATTCTCCAGGTGGCTCAAAAAGAAGTAAATAAATTATTTGCAGCCGGCATCATCGGGAAATCTAAAAGCCCGTGGTCCAGTAGTCCAGATATAGTGCTTGTGTTTGCAAATAGGCTACTCACAGCAGCGGAGAGAAAGTATACTGTTACAGAGAAAAAATGCTTGGCAGTTTTATGGGCAATTAAAAAGTTGCGTCCTATCGAGAGGGCTATTTATTTACGGTGATCACAGATCACAGCAGTCTATGCTAGCTGTGCAAACTAAAAGACCCTCGAGAACGACTCCCACAGTGGACTCTAGATTTTCAAGCCTACGGTTTTAAGGTCATATACCATAAGGGTTCATGTTAATTTTCATTTATTTCACTTTAAACTGCTCAATAATGAAACGACAAACAAATCTTCAAAATCATGGAATAGTTTTTCATGCTAAGTCTAGAGACAGTTAGCACACATTCGCACACTCATATGCAAGATGATATGCAGATTTCTGTTGTGGAAAATTTTTTAGTATAAGATTTAATTTTCCGTTTTATTGTGCAAAATTGTAAGAATTGGGAGACCACATTGAATCAGGTTTAAACGAAACTAAACATTTGAAGAAAAAAATGAATTATTTTATTCTTTGGTAAAAAATTTTTATAATATTTGAAAATGTCCTTTACCACACTGCGTGTTCAAAATATTATATCATAACACTAGTTATATAATGCACTATTAATAATAGTAACGCTATTTAAAAATGTTTATATTCGTTCCGAAAATGTCGCTAAATAAGTTGGTTCATGACGTCAAAAGATTTTATACATAAGGATGGCGGCAAAATTCATCCTCCGTCTGTGAACACGCAAATAACCAAGTTATTTTCTATAGTGGGTGATGTGCACATCTCTCCTAACACCGTACGTAAATTGCACACATGTATTATTCCGTTTCTGTAATCGTGTTTTTTGCTCGTTGAACGCGCCATGACACACTACAGCGCAGAAATGAAGATAGGGTAAGACTAGAGCTTCAACCAGTCTTTAGCGTAATATCTCGGTGGTACATGCTCTTATAAACCATAGGCTGTAAAGGGCGTTATTTACTTTTTTAGTTATATAATCGACCTGTGGTCTCCCCGTTAATTTACGGTCTAATGTAACACCGAGACTCACGACGGTGTCGGAAAAAGGCATACGTGCTTTACTCCCTATATCAACGTTTGGCCATCCCATTTTAACTAAGTATGTAAAATATTTTCAAGAGCCATATAAAATTGCTTTGATCTTGCCAGTATTGAGATAGAGAGAAAAGCGCTCAACCTATGTCGACTCCAATTGTGCAGGATCAGACAGGAGAGCTATGCCCTCCAGAAGTTCATCTGCAGGTGTTTGCAGATAAATCTGGAGGTTATCGACATATAGTATGTGCTTGACCGTCCAAAATTAAAGAGGTTTTTAAGGTCATTGATGTAGAGATTGAAAAGCGAAACCATTTTTTTGTAAATATGATTTAATCCACTGAAGTGTAGACCTTGAGAACCCGAGATCGATCAGTTTATTCTACAGTGTCGAAGGAGAGTTGGTGTCAAACGCCCTGCAGAAGCTGAAAAGAAACAGCAAGGTGATCATCCTTCTATCAATTTCTATTCGTATGTTATCGGTCAGCTTAAGGAAGGCTGTCCGAGAACTGTCTGAACTCTGATGGTAAAGCATCGAGAATGTCAGTCCTGGAGAGATAATAGGTGATTTGGGAGTGTCCAATCTTCTCGAGTACCTTGAAAAGGAAGCACAATAGGGCGATAGATTGAAAGACAGAAGCTAGAGATAGGGTGCAAATCTTTTTTGAAGCCTCTAACAGCGCCTGGTTCTAGGAACTCGGGAAGACTCCCTGAACAAAGGAAGAGTTGAAGAAATGAATTATATAATTCCCCAACACTGGCAGAGACTTCACTACACTCTGCGGTAGATCATCCACACCCCTCGCCTGCGACGTAAAATGAGAATTTGCGAGAACTACATTTAGAAAAGTAACTAGACGAAAAGAAAATTCTATATTCACGTTGAGTGTGACTAACACATCAGCAAATTACGTGTTAAGCTCTTCCGAAGTGAAGCTACGTAATTCCTCCTCGTTTTTAGGCGACAGGCAAGACACACACACACGCACGCATGCACGCACGCACGCATGCACGCACGCACGCACGCAAGCACCCACGCACGCACACACACAAACACAACACACACTTGTGCGCAAGAAGGGGGGGAGGGAGGCCGATGCACGAGAGAGACAGAGAGAGAGAGAGAGAGAGTATGATAGAAGATACATGTGTGAGATAGAAGATAGACGAAGGATAAATGCAGGCGAAGTAAAAGGAAACTTCGCGAGGGCTTAAAATGATCATGACCTTCTTTTAACCTAGCTGGGGAAGAAAAGTAAAAGTAATTTAGAATCATTATTCAGCTCATTTTACAGGTTCAAACTTGCATATTAAGGGGAGGTAAAATAAAGCCATTTCTCAAATAAAAACCATATATATTTATCAAAAATAGAATATTATACGTTGACTCTATTATATGACTTGTAACGGGGCTGTTTTTACGGTCACGTCAATGCGTTACACACTCCTACCTGATGCTCGTTGCCACAGATTCCGTGTACAACGCGTTCCAATACTCCTACCAATATTCGTGAGCGCTGTACAATACTCACGAGTCCAGCTTACTCAGTTAAATGTGCTGTGGAGAACCTCTCTCTACTGCACCCGCGCAGGCGGCGGTGATCGTGTGAAATTAAAGACAAATTCTAAGTGTTTCTCAACGATATACGTGATTTTATACTATTTGCATATATTCTTGTATCAAGAAATCTCATTCCTGTTCGAGCGTTCGAAGAGAGCAGACGCGTCGTGCGAGCAATCTGCGTGTCTGTGAATTTTTCCTGTGTCGTGAGCGAACTTTTTGTGGTTTTCAATGGTGCTGAGTGTAGTACTTTCGGGTATTAAGTTTTTCTAAGTATTTTCGTGTACAGTACGAGTGATTTTCTGCGCGGCGTAGATGACTTTACAGGGCCCTGCAAAATCTTTCCTTTAAGGCTTGTTGGAACCTGAGAGTTTTAGTGCAAGGTGGCAAAACATTCGAGTGAATTTTTCCCTCGGAGGTTTCTCCCTGGATACGTGCCGGGCAGGTACGGAAGGCGACCTCAAGGGCTCGCATGGCATTTTCTAGGTTGGAGATTGAGTGGGTGCTTAGCAGCGAGGACTTGCTCCGGCTTGATCCCTAAGCATAAGGTGCGTTGCATGGAGCCGCTCGGCCGGTGGCGCGATGGGTAAGTCGCGCTCTCGCTCGCGGTACCGTTTGCGTGATGAGAAAGTGAATGCGAAAATGGGTGTGGATGTGAGTGTGCCTCAAAGCAGTACTGGGCAGCAGCGTGTGCTCTTGGAGGGAGCAAAGAAGAGGAAGGTAAGGGAGGTGTGCAACGACTTAAGTGAGAATGTGTGTGTGTGTGTGTATGTGAATGAGTGTGGGAATGCTGTGCGAATGACTGAGCGAATAAAGAAAGTTGGAGACGTGATTCGTAATTTCGCCCTCAACGAAGCTAATGAGGTTAGCAAGAGTGCATGTGAGTATTTGTTAAGCAAAGTGAGTGCATATAAATTAATAATTGGAAGGTTGGAAGAGTGTGAGAATGATAGAGAGATAGAATGAGAATGAGTGGAAGGCTCGAGGCTGTGCCGCGCTCGTTTGCCTCCGTCGCTGCTGGAGGAGTGCGTCAGGGGTGCAATGCACCTGGTGCGAATGTAGCACATGCTAGTGTGAGTGGGCGTATAATTAAACAAAGAAGAGTGAATGTACGGCTCAGTTTTGCCGTTATAGTGAATGATGTGGTGAATGAGACGAACGCTGATATCATGAATAAGATTGTGAAGGCTTTAAGAGGACAAGCCGCTGTTAAACATAAAAGAAAATCAAAATTTTTTTTGCCTATTTTGATAGTAAATTTTCTGTAGAATAAGCTTCTTTATACCGCTTGTCGAAATTCGACTCCATTCAAAATTTATAGATAAAAAGGTGAAACATTCGATATACTAGATTTTAAACAAATAATCAATTCAAAGGATTTTTATTATTTATGAAATAAAAGGCTCTAGCGGAATAAGCATGTAAAAAGTGTTCTCGCTTGGATTATTTATATAATTTCCGTTACGAAAAACTATGAGGATCGTGCAAGTTTCAGCCTTCAATTCCAAAAAGCATGTCCTGTAGGTCAATAAACGTGGTTTTTCTTATTTTTTTTATATCTCATCGCGGTTTTAACCGATTTTCACGATTCTGGATGGACATTGAAGATATCTTTGTAGAATCTAAAAAAAGTTTTTTTGGATACTTTTGGAGCGAAATTTGAATTGCGTCAGGCATTCGAAATTTTAAAATGACTGAAAAATCAGCCTTATGAGGTTCCAGGCTAGAAAAAAATTTAAAATGTGTATTTTGATGAAATCTATTATACCTAATCGGTTTAGTACCATTATTTTTGGTGGAAGCTGTAAAAAAATTAAATAAACTGTTATATTAGCTATTTTTGGCCATTTGTGACAAACCACGTACCTATAAACCTTGCATTACTATTTTTTTTTTTTTTGACATGATAGTACACCTAAATCTATAATATATAAAACCATAAAAGTTGAATAAATATCCGAATAATTACCAACAAATGTGAAGAAATTGGTAAAATCATGTATAATATTCGCAATAAGTATTGGTTCAAAATTGGTTCAATATCCGTTGAAGGTCTGTACCGACAAAAATATTTATATCTAAAATTGCTAATACGTAAGGCATTTTTGAACAACCCGTTTCTGTTCATTTGACTACTGAGTTAGTTTCTCTCGTTATCGTAAGAAAAATAATGCGTAATACACTTGAGAATCACTGTTTTAGTATGCGAACTCGCCCTTATGTTTACGTTTAGTATTGCAGCTGTAGCCAAATCGTAGTCTGCTGCATTTTTATTTTTTAATTGCATTTTAAATGTGATTCGGATCGTGAGTGTAGTGCTTATTGTTTTAATATTTTTTATTGAAAACAGAGAATTAGGAGTCATGTTATACATCTGGAGCAAACTAGGGAAGGACCCACCGAAGGACTTGAGATTATGAAGATCAGATACTCAGATGCAAAATACAAGTGCTTTTTGCTTACGCTGAAAAAAATATAATTATTACTTATGTAGAACAGAAGATAATTATTTATAAAACTTTACTGATCACAACTTTTATTTATTTTAGACATTTTTATCTTACCAAACATGTGAGAAAAATGAGATAAAGAGTGATGAAAATAATTATAAAGGTTAAGGTAATGGTTATTTTTAGTTGTCATCGTTACTCATTTATATAACTTTAAGATTGACTTTTGGCTAATATTATTTTTCAGAGTCTTAGTCATTAGGATTCACCAAAAGGAACCAACAAAGGACTTGAGTTTATGAAAATCAGATGCTCTAATGGAAAATATAAATGCTTAATGACTGCGATGAAGAAAAGATAAGTATTACTAATGTAGAGTAGAAAATAATTATTTATCAAATGTTGCTAATAAAAGCTTTTGTTTATTTCAGATATTTTTGAAAGATACAGCTCATTGGAGAAGTCTGAAGTATTGGATCATCATATTTAAAAGAGAAATTGTTCATCGATGATCCAGAAGTATGATAAAAAAGTTTAGAAAGGATTATCTGAAGGTTATTTTGGTTTTTTATTATTATAATTTTACCAAACTTTAAACTTGATTTTTGACTGATGTTATTTTTTTTGTTTTGAGGGTCTTTACCACATGACAGAAAAGTGAAATCTTGATGGATTTGCATCTGCTTTTTTTAAATTAAAGGTATTTGTCTCCTAAACTAAATAAATGTCATACATTTTAAGAAAACGCCAAAAAATATTTTTAGACCAAAATATTGAAGAAAATGTGTAAAAAAATAACGAAAATGAGTCTAAAAGTGAAATATGTATTTTAAAAAATATATATTTCACTTTGTATTACACTTATTTGTTCAATATTAAAATACCTTTAATTTAAAAAACAGTACATGCAAATCCATGAAGATGTCACTTTTCTGCCATGCAGTAAACTGATTTTGGGACCAAGATACACTACTGTACGTATCTAACAATTGGGTTGGTATATTATCTTTTAGTAAAAAAGAAATTTCTTTTGAAATTTAATACTGTCGGTAAATTGTTAATAATAAATACTGTATGTTTTTTTATAGGTCTAACACCAGCTTGTCCCCTTAACTGGAAGTGTGAATGTTTGGGTAAGAACGATGAGAAATGCAAGGAGTGGTGGTGTGCTAATTGAGACAGTGAGTGAGAGCCATCCAGAGTGTTTGAAGAAGAGCGAAAGATTCGAGCAATTGGGTTTACGCGTAGAAGAACCGAGGCGAATGGGACCGCATATGATTATTTACGACATGCCGAATGATATGATTGAGGCCACATTTTTGAGGGGTATGTATGCGAAGAATGCATCAGCGTGCATGACTGTGAATGAGTTTAACGAACGAGTGAGGATCATAGCCAGTAACTCCAGGGCTGGTGCGGCCGTCGGCAATATAATTGTCGAGATCTGCGTGGTCCTGCGGGATAAACTCGTGGCGGAGGGCCGTGTGTATGTCGGTTGGGGTGCCTACAGAGTGAACCTCTACGAAAGCGTCAACCAATGCTATGGATGTCTAAGTTATGGGCATATGCTGCAAGAATGTAAGAAGGAGAGAATGTGTCATAGGTGTGGTAGGGCGGAGCACAGGTCGGTGGATTGCTCTGCCCCGGTGAGTTGTATCAATTGCCGGGACAGAGGTCTGCCTGTGGGGTATCATGCCACCGCGGTACAGTGCCCCGAGTATGTGTAGAGATTAGAACGAATTCAATCGAGAATAAATGAAACTTAATGGCTGAATGCATGGAAGAGCGAGTGAATCAACTGAATTGTCAGAGGGAATACGCGGTGATGTACGAGGGGTATTCAAAAAGTAAGTTTCCCTAGTTTGGCGTTTCTCTCAGACGCCACCTAGTGGACTTGAGCTGATCATAGTTTCAGTTTAGGTTCTACCGATAAGAGCGGAATTGGTTTTGGTGGCCAAGAATACTTTTTTCAGCAGTACGAGCTCGACAATCATGGAGCTACCAGTGCAAAGCGGGTCCGATTGTGAATTACGTGCGGTTATCCGTTTTTTAACTGCAAAAGGGTTAAACGGCAATCAGATTCACAGTGAATTGGTGACTATTTATGGTAAAAACTGTATGAGTGTGCAGATGATGCGAAGATGGCGCACAGATTTTCTCGAGGGACGCGCAGAAGTGCACGATGAACAGCGTGCAGGACG
>UELV01000161.1:0-28170 GCA_900490015.1 Megastigmus stigmatizans
TATATATATATATATATATATATACGATGCGTATGTGTGTGGGCGCGCGTACATTAATTGTTGTTTTACTTCAGCTGTATCTCAGGCAAAAGTTTCATTAGCGTTTTATTTAGAGATCAAGGTATATAAACGGAGTTCCCGGTGTACTCCCAATTTGATGATATAGTTGAGCTGATGTTGAGTGTAGTCTTTCAGATGGAAGTTTTATGGCCAAAATAAGGCTTGGTTATTGTTTAAAGCTTGAAAGGTTAAAATCAATTTACTATCTCTCAATGGTAGAATACCTTAAATAAGATCTAAATTTACTAGAATCGATCGCTGCGAGACAATGAATAAAAATTCTAGTCCCAATACTCGTGTTTGCGAACTATTTAATTGCAGTTTCTTTAGGGAATCTAACAGATGTTGGGATAGATTGTGAAACAAATAATTATAATTAATAATAAATAGATCTAAATTTACCCAATCCCAATGAAAATTAATTAAATATTTTTTATTTATTAATTAGATTAATAAAATTAGCTTTCCAGGACTTATCATTGATTATTAACTTACAGGCAAAGGAGGTAACGAAAAGTGATGAGATAGTTTGTGCGTATACCCACCTGTAACAGAAAAAAGTAACTAATTTATAACTGTAATAAAATTTACATAGAAAGTTACATATTCGTTTTAATGTTAGTCGATATAAATACAGTTTGCAATGTTCCAATTGCCTTTGGATAAAAATAACGTCATAAACGCGAAAAAGCTGTATACACTTTTTAACGAACGAGTTCATGGAAACTGAATTTTCACTGAAACTGTTATAAATTCTTTTGTTAAAATGGAACAATGTTTCGAATCACAAAGCTTCCAGACTATTTTATTGTTTTATTTATCCTCCTTTTCTACAACTGATGTAAAAGTGTAAAAGTAAAAAAATAAAAAAATAAATAATTTCTTAAATTAAGTAAAAATATCTTATACCTAAATGAGGAATAATAATATAAAGAAAAACAAAATTAGCAATGTCGCAAAATTTACAATTCATCAATGAAGATATCAGCACAAAATGTTTCTGTTTTAGCTGGAGAAATATAAAAGGCTAATTGATAAATTCCGAAGAGCCTTGTCTAAGGCCTACACCTCCTACACCTACACGTCTGTGTAGGTGCGCAAATTTTCTTAGATACTCTTATATCTAAAAAAAAGGTGTTCAAAGCAACGCAGAAAACACGCTTTTTATGACAGAGTCGCTCTTTCAAGATAAGAAAAGACGACAAGAAAACAAGTTTTGAATTTGAATAAGTGGCTCGTACTTAATGTGGAGCAGTTCTCACAGATCGACGAGGTACTCACTGCTACGTTTATAGCCGCTGTATTTAATTATTCCAGTCATTTTGTAACAAAGTGGATAAAAAAATACTTTTTAAACGCTAGATAATGATTTTTACCTTCATGTGTAAAAATTGGAGGCTTAATGAAGTAATTTTTCAACCAAGCATAAGTATCGTTTTTCTGTTCTATATGATTACTCGTATAAATTTTGTATATAAAACAAGAGCTCGCTTTTATTTGTCATTCTTCATCTAAAGAAAACTCACTTGTGAATCCAGCGCAAGCCCCAAGGTAAGAGATGTTACATTTTCAACCTCTCTGCTGGTCATTGTCATAACAAACTGGACGTCACCGTGTCGCGCGGTTATTGAAATTACTCCCGACGCATTCGCAGCCCGTCACGGTTATACACTGTGCACACACCGACCCATCCTCGGTGATAGCCTCGCGGATCCTCAACCGCATAGAGATTATTTCTCCGGGGTATCGATTACGGTTTTAGCGCGCAAACTCGGTCTCTCTGGAAATAATATTCCCCCGTCAATGCCGAAATGCCCATTAATATATGCGCAGACTCGCGAGAGGGTCGGTATGTTTCTTCGGTTTTGGTGGGAAAGTCTACATATAACGTACGGACGATTAGAAATGTTTCGCCAAGCGTGAGCTCTTGCATGGGCGAAATATGTTCTCCGTGACTTTACCAGAGTTAAGGCTAAGCTACGATGCTTCGCACGAGTTGAAATATGATCGTTCTCTTTTTCTTGCTGCTGGTACAGACTGAACTAGAGGAAAAAGAGATTTTTTAGGATTCCGACGAAAAGAGATGAGACTTGTTGCTATTTGTTTTAAAATGTGAACGCTACGGTTACTTTTACAGTCGGGTACTTTTTTAAATGAATTGTTAAAGGATAATTGAAGAAATTTATGAAGAGCGCTAAGTCTAAAACGCGTACTTTTAACAAATCATAATTATCCAATAAGAAATGGAAGCACTTGGCAATTATGTTTCACGAGGAGAATAAATTTAATAAGGAATTCCACATCCAGTGATCCATTAAAGCAATCACCCGTCCGAGTGCGAGAGCCACTGAATCTTTGGCAAGGAAGATCTCTTGCAAGGAAAGATAAAGTACACAGAGGAGTAGGATTCAAATGTCCAAGTTTATCTCAACTCCCAACAATATTCTTATGTCTGCCGACCCCTCCGAAACTCTATAATTAAACGCTACAAGTACGAATGGCACTAAAAAATGAAACTGCAAGGGCTCCTAACAGTTTTGGTAATAAAAGTAACGTTATGTGTTTGTGTTTGTGTGTATGTGTGTATGTGTGTGCGTGAGAGAGCGTTGTTGCGCTGAGCTTCATAATGGGCCAAGAAATGAGTTTTAATTGCTGAAATTCTTATTAATCTGGACCAAGTGTGCTCATGACTGATAGTTTCGTTTATGAGAGTCTATAAACTATTCACCGATTATCAAATAAAAAAGGAACTATAGAATCAGTATTAAATTTATTCAGTTTATTTTTCATTCAAAATAAATATACACTACTCTACATCGACTGTGGTCCAGCTTTTTAAGAGAGAATCGAAAGGATGAAAAAAGAGAAATTTAAATAAATTAAAATAAAAAGGAACCATTTCCTATTCGATTTATATTTATATACACAAATATATACAGTTGCATGATTGATAATTACACTGAATATTGTAGTGCGGAGCGAGAGGAGAGGAGTGCACTACTCGAGGACAATGAGTTGCATTGTATTGTTTTACGCGCGGCCATGATGAATGCATATCGAGAAACAACAATGTTTTGATTATTGTATACAGTTAGATAGGTACTTAAACGCATGATTAATCGTATATTTATATCGGAGCTTCCGCGCATACCGAACTCTCCATGTCGCTGACGCTGCCGCAGTCCGGCTTTTAAACTTACCATTACTCGCTTGCGTCGAAATTATAATAAATTAAATGTGCGAGACGCCACTCGGCGCGATAACGAAATTAAGCATGTCTACACCGCTTAAAAATAGTCGCAAATCGATACTCGCAGTCTTATATATATAATATTACAGTTCAAGTCGATATGTATGTTGCCTGGCGCGGCGTGTTAAACGTATATTGGCGGTGAAGCCGCAGTAAAGATTCAGCGTCCAAGGAAAGGTTTACTCGTTCGCAAAATCATTTGTATTGAAGCAAAGGAGCTGCAGGCGAGAAACTAGATCCGCGCGTCAAGGGAGGCGCAAACTGGAAGCCCGGAAAAAACATCCTTTAACCTGCAGTACACCTTGCACGTACACAGAGAAACTGCGAAGCACGCGAAAGGCTTCGCGCGCCAAACAATTAACGTAATTACCAGCGGTGGTAATAACCTCACGGTCTATTCTCTACCTCTCTCTCTCTCTCTCTCTCTCTACTCTCCCTCTACTTCTCTCTCCTTCTGGTCTCCTTAAACTCGACTTTTCGCTTTTCTTTTTCAGCTCTCTGTTCCGAGCAGCTGAACGACCGGCAAAACAGTAAGTATGTATTAGCCAGCGATTGCTTTCCTTCTCTCTCTCTCTCCCTCTTTCTCTCTCGCTCTGTTGCTCGTTTCCGCAGCAGCCTGCGCGAGTAACGAATCGAATATCCATTTCGGTGATGAGGATATCCCGCGGGAGCTTTTGCGGTGGTCGAGCAAAAAAGCTCTTTGCCTTCGTTATACACACACAGTCCACCTAGCCGCTTTGTTTCGTTTTTTATATGCTTGCGGGTCTCGAGTTTGTTAGCGACGTGCTGGAGATTCGCTCCATTTGCTACCGTTCGTGCTATTTCGACTGGCCGGTGAATTAGTTAACGGCGACGATTCGAGGCCTTCGCTTATCGGGAATTCTGCGTGGAAATATATTGGGAGCAAGATCCAGGAATATTCAAAATCAACTTTTTTTGGGAATGTGAAATATAGTGTTCAGCTGCACTCATTACATAATAGAAATAGGCATAGGCTTGAAAAGTAGTGATGCGTGAAACTTAGTCACATCGTTTCTAAAAAATTGAAGATATCAACTGTTAAATGTGAAGCTCAATATTAATTTAACGTCGACTTTCTTTCTTCCAAGATAATAAAAAGTAACCAACTTTGTTTTACTAAAATGTACCTAGAATCATATTAAACAACACGATAAGAACTTAAAATTATCGTTGTACAACAGCTATTTACCCAATCCAATATATTTTGCGTTTAAAATTCCATTTAAGACTACTCAACTTGTCGTATTGAAATGAAAGAAAAAAATTGGCTGAAAAAAATGCGAATCTCCAGAAGCAACAAGCACTCAACTGACTGCCATTATCGCTTTAAGTGCAGTCTCGAGTCGAAACATGATCGAAAATGTCGCTCCATAACAAAACCAATCAGCGATCCTAGGCGAGCTTCCTCATTACCATAATAAACTCTCGGAAACATAACACTGCGCGCGGTGATCTGTCAAAGAACGAAAAAGCCCACTTACCGCCATCTATTCTTGACGAGCAGACGTGCTAAGTCGTTTCGGCTCTGGTAAGCGATTTTAAAGTACATAAAGGAGAGAAAGAGAGAATTTCTAGATTTTCCTTCTTCCCCCCTCACAAGATATTACCTGGGAGCTACGCCTGCACTCGAGTTCTTAATGACTGCCGAGTTGTGTGTGTTTATTTTACATTTCAGCCGCGAGACTTTGGGCCGCCTGGCTATAGCGTCTTTGCAACCGGAGTATCGATTTTCATGTCTCCACCAAAGGGTCAAAGTGAATATTTTATATTTTTGTTTCCTGTCCGAACGAGAATGCACATATGGATAGAGCTATTCATTTTCTCTTACGTGAAGTGTGAATGACATCACTAGAATTATCGGCTGCTATACGTTATATAGATATTTGAATATTTTTCACGGTTTTCTCTCTCCTTTAATACCTTAAAATTGGAATTAAATTTACATCTATATATTCTTTGAATTTTTGAAGTAATATTGTTTCCTTTGTTAGTTTGCTTTATTTTAGAATAATGGACAAGAGCAACCTAATGAAGGATATTATTTTTGTTAATTGAATGTCAATAATCAATCTAATGAAGAAAACCATGCTTCAAATAATCCTTCACTTCGAAGCCAGTGGATTTTAATTAAATTTTCTTCAATTAAGCCACATTTTTATTGCCCCAGGTTTTACCGTGAAATTGCCTTCAGCGCCGATAAATCAGCCCACAAAAAATACAAAATTGGTTAGCTATTTATATTCGCGGGTAAAATGGAAAGCCAAAATTACTTTTTGGACTTGAAAAAAGACATAAAATAAGTTTAAATCTTATCAAAATTTTTACGAGGGACAACCAAGGTAACTGCTGTGAATCTTCACAAATTAAGAAGTTGATGCCCGTAATAAAATTGGTCTCTTCTTGACTTTTCATTAAATTTTTAACCGATACTGCACTGATTATTATTTTGGATGGTAAAATATTCAATTTTAATTTTCAGCTGGAAATTCCAGTTGATATGTACCTACGTAAATGTTTACTTTATTGAAGCTAATCCTGAATAAATAGATTTTTTTCACAGATTAAAATTTGACAGCTTGATATTAGTATTTGTGTAATAGTTGTAAATTGATTGATGAGAAAATAAAAATTTAATTTTTCAATTTCCGTTTAGATCAATAAGTTCTAATTGCGAGCTAGAATTCAGAAGTTTGTGGGTGCAAATGATTAATAATAGCGTAGGAAGTGAATTAAAGTGAGTGGAAAAGATTAAAGCAAAGTTAAGTTCGATAATACTATATAAATACTTATTCCAGTTACGTTGCAACAGTTATATTTTAGAAAATAGATTCAAAAATACGTTAAACTATCTGCAAGGCAAAGTTATTCTATATGTACTTTATCCTCAATTTTCCTGGAATTAGCATAGATATTACACTGGCGTTCCTCTTAAAAAAATAAAGCCGACAAGCACGTTTTCGTGGCAAGGCACATGTTTAAACGTGATTTCATGGCTCAATTTTAAAATAAAGTGCCAAAATCATTTAGAATTTGCAGCTATTTTGTTTTCTCGTTTGCAAAGCAAATATTATGTACATACATTTCGTGCATCCATGACCAAAAATCATATTTTCCCAGAAAAGCTCGAGCAGCACTATACATTGCTCGTCTCGAAAAAATCGGCTTGTATTAACAAATCACAAAGGGACAAAAGAAAAATCAGATAAGTATAATTTCTTGTCACATCCTACGTCAGCTGACGCACTTCCGAAATATCAGCCGCAAGGAAAACACGAGCGAACAAACAGTCGTCACCTGCGCCGCCTCTTGACAGCAGCAGCAGCACATGTCGCGTGGGTGTCGCGGATCTCAGCCAGCCTTTTCAGTGTTCGCGCCTGAAAGAGTCCCGTTGGCGTGGAGGAGAGATCGGTTCAGGCTCGGTACACGGACGCGCGGGGGATTCCGCACAATTAGAATATGGGCGTGGAGAGCTTTCCTGCGTGGGTTTAGATTTCGCTACATGTACATTAGGTATTGAGCAACGGTTTTTCACTATATGTGCCGCAATCAAGTGTCGCAATTATTACCGAAGGATATTATTAATTTATGACCGGCGTTTATGCTGATGTCACTGTGAGAGTGTTGTATCGCGAGGTACAGCCATGTAGCGCGGGATGCGGTCTAAAATTAAGAGATATCGCGGATGCAGTTTCCAAGAGCTGCGAGTTGCTAAAGTGCTTTACGAGTGCGCGAGTTATTGTTGGTTTTGTGGGGTATTGGCAGCTCATGGCCCATCCAAGATCTTTTTGTTCTATTGTGCTTTTATGCGTGTTAGCGCTATATAATAGCGGGTAAGACGATATCGATAATCGTCGCGCAAATATGCCTCATAATTATTGCAGTAACGAAAATATACATATTGTTATATGAAATTTTCAAGGCTAACGATGTTCTCTCATAATGCCTCAATTGATCATTTGGACACAAACAACAATAACAAAAATATGATTTTATTTTTATAGTCCAATAAAGTAAAAGACATAAAGTATGCACATGGAAATCCGCGTATACATTATCTACAAATGAAGTATTTTTTAATATCTGAGCAATAAAGATACGAGTACAGTCGATTGAATTCAAACGTAACTGACAATCCCAGCGGAAACTCCATTATACACATCTCGGAAGAATCTATCGCTCGTTCAACTTGGCGAAGCCAATGAATTATGCATCTCTTTCTCTCTAGCTTAATATGGAGAATCGCTCATCTGCACTCGCCTATAATCCGTTTCATAAAAAAAGAAACAATTTAAAAGTTACACGTTACGAGGTCAGTATAATGCGCGGGTCTCCCTTTATAACTAATAAATTCAAGCCTCTCTCTCTCTCTTGTCGAGCGCCAACAGCTCGTCGTACATCGTAAACGTTCGGGGAGGGAGCGATAACCGTATATTCGTATATATCGATATTTCGCAATAACCGCGCGTGGAACGTTGATAAAGCGCGAGGCGGCCTGTGCAAAAAGGGTGCGTGAAAGCGGACGTGCAAACAAAGCCGCGAAAATTATAAAATGTGCGTTGTTGGCTCGCTACGAATTAACGCTTTATTTGCGCGGCGAGCATAATTTTGTTTCGAATAAATATTAATTTAGTAAGTCTTTGTGCAGGACGAAAAGAACGAGCGGAAAAAAACTCGCAAGAGAACAAAAGAGAAGGAAATTCAATACATTTTTATGAGATCTGAAGATATTTTGATGAAAAACGAGATGAAAAGTCAAGCACTTCCATAAACATGTGGTAATGCGACATTATAAGTAATCGGTGGATGCAAAAGTCCCTTCCTACTATCTCGCAAAAGCTAAATTGAATAATCTAAATGTAAGAGATTTTCGTCACGAGCTCGTCAGCAGCGTCGCTCATTGTATTCTCACTTTTTCGCGCTCAGAGGGAGGAAAAAGAAGATAAAGAAGAAGAAGAAGAAGAGGGAGAGGATGAGGAGGAAGAAGCGCTCGTCCCAAAGGATAATATCCATCTCTTGCGTCTCCGCGCGCGATGGGAGCTTTAGCTTGTATCCCCTTCTCGTCAGACCTCTTCCCCCCTCTCTCTCTCTCTCTCTCTTTCGACGCTCTCTCTCTGCAGCTTCCATTACGATTTATCGCGATGTTCACGCGCAAAGTAACGATGTTTTCGCTCTAAAGGCTTTTCCTCTGCATTCCGAAGAGCTTTTTTTTAATGATTGTGCAACTTCATTTTCGAGAGCTGACTTATCCTTCTCGAAGCGCAAATGAAAATGCCTTTATATCATAATCTCAGTTTATTCTGTCAACGAATTTATGAGCCAGCGAAAGTAATCGAGTCGTTTCCAATTGAAGTATTGATTTTGAGGGAAGCTGCAATTCAAAGACCGAACAATGCAAGGGGAATAAAATTCAGCAACGTTCATAAAAAGCTGTAAAAGCAATGACAATAGAAAATAAAAGAAAAGACAAAGCTGCTGCTGCAGGTATTAAAGCAGAATCCAACAGCAGATCGCAAGCGTAGATAAAGCCATGCACTCGCGCTCGCGGCGACTCGATATCGTCCGCAAATGCGCTGGCGCTCTATTAATAGGAAGAACGACTGCCGCTGGGTCTACATGTATACGACGTTTATTATTATCGTCATCGATGCACCGGTATGATCGCGGCGGAGCTACTAATCTTTCTCGAGGTGATTCATTCGTGAACTATTCTTATTCCTGTTTCCACAATCTTCGAAGGCAGGAAATTTTTTGATATTGTTTTAGTCGCTTAATTTTGTTTGCATTGAGATAACAGATGCAGGTGAGCCTTTCTTATCGAATCATCTCTATCTGGAATTTGACAATTTGTAAATTGAAAAACAGTGATTTTATTATTCTATGTAAAACCGTTTAGATTCAAGAAACATCGAAGTTTCCATCACATACACCTGCAAATATGCGTAACTTGTGCATCCAATTTTCCAGCCGGCCTAGAAGAAAAGCGCCAGCGGCACGAAGATCGGCCCGAGATAATAGTTGCAGGGAGAAGCTCGCGCCCGCGCGGTTCCTTCGCAGATAACAACGGCCCGCGTATACGCGATAAATATTCATCGCACTGCGCACTGCACTGCGCAGACAAAGAAGGAGCGCTCCGACAACCGAGTACCTGTATAGGTATATATACATAGCCAACTAGTGGTTCGTGAGTCGTACGGTGGTATAGGCTGTGGGACTTGCTCCTCGCGAGTCGCACGCAGCCAGATAAGATAGAGAGAAATTGTCACGAGAGCGCGATTGCAGTAGGCAGGTTTTATCGGAGGGGCGCCAGGTATAGAACTAGGCGAGAGCAGCTGCACCAGCGCGGTGGCAGGCCAGTTTTCTCCGGCGCACCGGATATGCGCGCTTTATCGCTCTCCTAGCCCCGCTGATGCACTTTTATTGTATATATCTTCTGTGGTCTTTCCATGTATATATACTGCACCGCTAATCTAATCAAGCTGCATGCTTTTTTCGTTGCAGAACATTACGTATATTGATACATTATGTATATGCTCGCTGCCTTTTTCTTCGCTAATTTCGAGAGTGCAGAAGCTGTGTATCTGTACGTCCTTGTGGATGTGGATGAAGGAGATTGGACATCGGTCGTGTTGTTATTCAATTTTGTGTATATGATTTCTTATCTTTTTTTTCGAGTAATCGAAAAGTTAGAGCTACCAATTACAACTATCCCGATTGAAACTACTTACATCATAATATGTAAATTAGCTGTAGCAATGAAATGCATTAAGGTGACTCAGTTCTCAACGATATTGCCGCGCGCCCCCGTGTATACAAGGAGAGTTGTAGTGCGCATCTACGCGTAACCGGTGCAGCGGTCGTGCACACCAGCAGCTCGTGCCGTGAAAGAGCCGCGAGAGCTTTTAGAAGCGAGCCGTGGCACGCTTACTCGCGCTTAGCCGCGATCTCGCTACTATCCCTCCCCCGGGGAGCCCTGCACAGGAAAACGTATATATGCGCCAGAGGGAAAATCGAGGCGCGGAAAAGCTGCGAGTCGAGTGCAGACAGGAGCTTTATTTTTTTATGGCGTTTTTCTCCCTCTCTACTGCACAACGAGACCGAATAAATCTTTGTTGTATAATATGAAGATGCTTGTATCCATGTTGCATGCTAATTGTAGCAGATTTTTCAATCTGGACAAATCTCTTTCGCTGTAGGGTTTCAGATTATAACAAGTGCTGCAGATAGGCTTTTAAGAAGTGAATTTTTATTGGTACTGCGTAACTTACAAGTACTGCAGCGCTGCTAAGCTAATTCATATCGTGCCGTATTATATTAGAATTCAAAACACGCGCGTAAACAAAAAAAACTGCAATGAAAGCTAGTGCAATTTGCAATCTTCGCTGTCAAAGTGCTACGAGGTGTATTTTGCATGTTAATAAACCAGTCAACTGCTGCAGCTTGATACATATATTTTAAAATAAAATTACAATTTGAATAATTCATTTTTGTCCGATGTAAATTTATTACACAGCGGTCTATTACCTGCGATCGAAAAAAATGTTAATAATACTGAAAACTAGAGAAGCTTGTAACTGCGGAAAAATACGAGATTAGCATATTCATATATCGACAAATGGAAAAATCAATTTCACCTCCAAGACATTAAAAAATTAAGTCCATCTTGAATTCGCTCAAGGATCAACGGCAAATGGGAAAAGATCAACTAGGAGGGTATATCCAATAATGTTTGTTTGTTGCTTAGCTGCGAACAATAGGTACGAATCGCAACTGCAGACCAAAGTGACGTGAGTAGAAAAAATAACGCCGGGGAGCAGCAGCATCACGCAACGTTTCGCCGCCGCAGTTGCGCCGAATCAATTTGTGCATGAATAAGCCGCTGTACAGCAGCGGCTATAGCGCAAACATTAAATGCAAAGTAATTTACGCGCGTACGGTTATTAGCCAGCGTTGAGAAAGAGAAAATCGATATCATACATTATCCATATCTGAATACTTTTATCCGCAGCCTCGAGGTTATGAAAATTACTTAAAATTGTCATCAGCACATTAAACTACGGTAAGGCGAGCGTGCGCGAATAAGCATTTTTAATATAAAATACAGAAATTTTATACTAGAAATTTTTCTACTTGCACGGGATAACGATGCAAAACCGGCGTAGAAAAATATGATAATTGCATATAAGGAAGAGAAGGAGCTATATTGTGCCAAATTGTGTCCCTATACTAACATGGAGAAACCATACGCGAACCAGTAGCGCCTCTTTCTTCGCTTTAAGCGCGACTAAGATGCAGTGTACAATAATACTGCAGACAGCTGCATTGTAAGGTTTGAATGAGATATGCTGCGAGACAGGCGCTAAATAAATATTTGCATGGAGCTGCTCTTGATGTATTCTCTTGACTATGGGCTAGCAATGCTTTTATTGAGACGTTCTAATACGTGTGTTCAATAACGAAGCAAATAATTCAATTGATATTGAAAGAGATGGATTGCATAGCGTGAAAGCTAGGATTATTTAATGAATTAGTCAATTTATCGTTGCAGTGGATGGGGAGTGAGAAAATTATGGTGGCTGTGTAACAAAAGTGGAATATAACCGAGCAGAACAGTGGTTACTTATAATAATGAAGTATTGAACTTATTGTTCTACGTGTTGAATCTTGTGTATACAAAATGAACTCACCTGTGAAAATTTTAATTTTAACTTCAACAACTGCAGCTTTTGTTTCGAATACATTTCCAGTTTACCTAGCTTGTACCTTTCATTCTCCCCGAACACGCGTGAAAACTAGATTTTATACTTCACAGTTATTGTTGCAACAACTCCTTCGACTAAACTGCTTTTGTTCCATACTTAACGTGGCTAACGAGAAAGAATTGAATGGGACTCGATAACGGAAGAATTCACAAGCTATGAGCACAAATGAAAATATATGTTTGCTGTACGTGCTGTGTGGCATAAGCTATAGATGTGAGATGCGTTGATTGCGCAGGGACAAACAAGCAATTACGACTTTGTCATTAAACTCTATAGTTTATATGCGTCTGAGCCGTGTTGAAGCTGGTAAGTTAATAAATTTAAGATCTGCCAGTTTTACGGTGGGCAACTTGGCAATCCGGTCTTCTTGTTTCAATCCTCTGTGCAGATACAGTAATCGAATGAGTGCTGAGTACTAACCGAATCACTTCGTTCCAGAAATTGTAAATAATATGGCTAAATTATCCTATTTTTCCGAGTTCTTTTTAAACGGGAGCCCGTGAAGGCTCTTGATTCACCAGGAAGAAAAAAAAAATACACAGCTTCCAAAGCAATATCTCACGCGTCAAGTTTTCTCAACCTTCGAGGCGAAAAATTCGCCCTCCACTTTCGTTCAGCCCGCCTCAGACTCTTCACAGCAAAAAAGCTAGTCCATCATTAATTCGCATAAAAAACGAGTAGATACTCCCTCTCACTATACATATATAGACACATACACACACATATATATTTATATATATATGTGTGTGTGTGCATATGCGTGTGTAGAAAGAGAGAGAGAGAGAGAGAGAGAGAAAGACAGGTGAAAGAAGTGAAAGCCACGTATATGTACGATAGGAAACTGAAGGGGAGGAGGAAAAATCGCGTCAGGTCCGAGGCACGTGATACATTTGACAAGCTCTTTCCCTCCTCTTTTTACACCTCACACGCAGCTACGAATGCTAAGAGGGCTTAGTCAGACACAGACATATGAACACACACACCGAGATAAAGGAAGGAAAACGTCCGTCATGCTGTTGCTGCGCGCGACTCGTTCGCCCACACATACGTGCGCGAAGAAGCAGAAGAAGAAGAAGAAGAAGGTCTTAAGGGTGCAGAGAAAAGAGGATAGGTTAACGGGCGGACTTTGCCAACTGCAGCGCGAATCGCTCTCGGGTTATCCTTCGGAGCGGAAACGCATCAGCGGCGCCAGACGATTCGCCTACATGTCCGAGGCCGTGTGGACGCCTGCGCTCGTGCCGCACCGCTGCGAGCAGCTTCTCTCGTGGCCTTATTTCCACTTTATTTTATTTTGCTGTTTGCCGCGCGCTTCATTGGACGCCGCGCCGAGGATGAGGGGGCTATAAGGCGCGACCGATGGGAATTATTCGACTGGCTGTAGTGCAAAAAGACTATTTGCTGGACGGCCTTTTGGGACGTTGATTTTCCCAAGAGAAACGTAGTCGCGGCCTCTGTTTTTGGTGGAAAAGATTTTTTATAGAAATGATCGAGAGGAAATGTCAATATTTTTAATTGAATATGCGTAGAGAAAATTCTTATTCGCTTAAAACTATTATAGAATCATTTTTTCTTATTTATTCTCCATTTTCAGTTATTCGTAAATTTTAAGAAGAAAGTGCGAGGAATGTCGCTCAGAACAATTTGAAATATTATTATCATAATAATATATTCGCATTGCTACATGAGTTGAGAAACTGTTTCGAAAATCTATGTAGGGTAACTTTACCAGTAACAGTACCGGACACCAGTGAATGACCAGTTCTGTAAAAAATGTAAATATAACATTGAAAGATTTATACATCGCGTAATTCATATTTAATTATCTCAAAACTATAAGCATCACGCTCTATCATTTTATGTATTACACTTAAATATTTAAGCGACGAAGTTTGCATAAAATATAACAAATCATGCACAGAGAAAAAAATACAATAAATGTGCATCAGTAAATGACTCCTATTTAATTTACACGGCTATTTACTACTGGTATGCTTGGACATTCAACGGCGTTTTTTCAAGATTTGCAGGATTTATTATTTTTTATAGTTTATTTATTTTAGTAATGAAAGTAAATATATTTATTGAATTCTTCAATTCTTAAATAATGAATATTTATCTCCTCTTTTAATAATTTAGTATTGTGATAGAAACAATTTTTATGAAAGTGTACAATTTCTTAAATGGTATTCCACTAATGCGCCTTTTACCTCAATTACTTAAAAACCCACGCGTAACGAACATAAATAGCGAAACTTATATTATAACAACTCTCTGGATGAAAACTTAGTTTTATCTAACTGAACTTTTTTCTACAACTAACAGGTAAGAGATCATGGAATATTCTTTCTCCTAATTAAATTCAAATTTAGTCATTGGGAAACTCTCTTCTGTTGAATCTTTTACATCATCCTTCGTTTATTTGGTTGATTTATATTATTAATTTTGTTCTAAAGGGCTTATGCCTTTTTAATGCTTATAAAATAAATAAATTGAGAAAAAACGGCAAATATTGATTCTATTACAAAATGTTGAAAAAATATCAAAAGAAACAATAATAGAACTGCAAATTACATTAAAAGTATTTGGTCTCTTCTGTGTGACATATACTTGTTTCGAAATTCTGAATCTATTTTGCACCTTTGACAGTTAATACGTGCACAGAAGCTTATAATTTATTAAATATTTCGGAATTTCCGCGGGTTAATTTTATTTTGATTGTATCGCAGTATTTATTTAGGGAGAAATCCGATATAGACGCCGGTCGCTGCCACCGCCCCTTGCTGAGTGTGCAAGTGCAACCTATTTATACATATATATACCTATACAAATAAGTTGTAATCTCTGTAACGGAATGAAAGTTTATGAAACTGATAAAGGCTCCTAAGCTCTATGCGAAACTCGTCTTCTTATATTTATTTTACAATGTATATTATTTGGGTGCTATTAGGTAGACATAGATGAAATAGGGAATTCCCCAAGTACCTATACCCTCATAAATATAACGATACGTCTACCGCAGGTATGTAAATAAACACATTCTACAATAATTATAACGGGATGATTTTGGATTTCGTAAGCAAAAGTGTGCAACCTGGGAAATTTGACAACAACGATTGAAAACTTTATGGGTGTAGTGCTAAATTGTATAGTACTATTGTTATCGGAGTGTTATATATACTGAGTAGAAGAATGTAAACAGTTCAGTCGTAAAAATATAGCTTGAGTCCAAAAGGAAAAATAATCTTTTCACTACATAGCGTAGTGACTAATGACTGTGAAATTTTAGTTTCGATGAGGCAGCCCTCCGGAGTAGACGAGCGTTCGTTATTGCCCTGCTGCATGACCACGGGGTACCTTCTTTCTACATCTACAGAGGAGGTATTTGTTGTATCCAGAATCTTTACCTGAACCTGGAAATCCCGTTACACAGGCCTATATAAATTCAGCGCAGAACACACCATGCACATATGTCCGAGAAGATCGAACCTGTGCAGACTACGCCACTTCTACGTTTGCAGTCAAATTGTGACTTTGTCAGACTTCATTACTGTTGTATACGTACACTGTATGACATCTTAGAAAATCTCGAAATTTTATTTGAGCTCGAAATAACGACAGACTTACTGCCTAAACTTGGAGAGCAGCAAACATTTATTTGTAAATTTACGTTCATAAGTGATTTACCAGAAGATCGATATTGTGCACGAGGTAAGTTTTATCATTGATTAATTATTTTCTTGCAACATGATATATTTAAAAAATGTTTTAATATAATACCTTTCTTATTCTATATATTTTTCAATTTTATTTTGCACAGTTAATTTTTAAAATTTAATTTATATACGCTTTGAAAATATTTTTAAAAAGTACTCAAAATTATTTTATAACTTTTAAAATAAGGTCCGAAAACAAGATTTGCTGACTAACGATCTATTTAAATAAAATATAAAATACAATGAAATAAACTATTTTACTTAACAATTGGATTTCATTTTTCAGATTTAATCATGGATAGCTGCGGTCAAAATTTAGTTAAACAAGAGAACAATGGATTGTATTCTATATTATTTCAAAACAGAGAAAGTCTTGAAATCAACGAAATCGAAGAAATATATTCCGAATTTGGAAAAGTTATTAGTGTAAACTGCACTGGAAATAAAAAAGGTTATCGTTTCATAAGGTATAAACATTACGAAGAAGTAGAAAAGGCTATTGAAGGCTTAAAAAATAATCGAAAAATTACACTTGTTCCACATCGTCCTAAGGACAATAAAAATATAGCGTCTACAAATAAGCAACCTGTTCAACATCCCAAAACGGAGGAATGTAATAAAATTATTTCTTTCTGTGAATACTGCCGTCGTACTCGAGGGAATTCAACTAGTGACACTAAAATAAGGAACCCTGTACAAGTTATTGTGGGAAATATACATCCCAAATTTGAAGCTTGTTGTGTTTTAAAGCTATTGAGTGACTTTAAACCCATTTATGCTACTGAAATTATCATTGTTCCAGAAACTGAGGTTCGATGCTGTCGCGTCTATTTTAAGTCAGCTCAAAGCGCAAAAGCTGTCGAAACTAAATTTGACAAATTAAATTTATGTGGTCAAAAATTAATAGTAATTCGTCCAGATTGGCTAGGGAAAGATGAGCAGTAAATATGTAACTATTTCTTGTATATACATTTACAATTCTTCTTATATTTGATGGCTGCTTATTTTGTGTACACGCCAAGTATTTGTGGATAATATTGCGTATTATTTCTTATGTCATTTATTTTGTATATGTAAAAAACTCTTAAATAAAATACATTGATTATAATAAAAATTTTGTTGCTTATTTATTTCTATATTCTGCAATTTATTATCTGTTATTCTTATTTTTAAATTATTTGCAGAGGTCTACGATGCCTCAGTTGGTAGAGCGACGGCGCGGACTCGTAGTCCGGAGGTTTCGGGTTCGAGCCCAAGTCTCGGTCGATTGACACAAGCACCTATGTAAAATATTACATGTGCTTTGCTTACAAACACACAGTAGACCTCCGTTGCTTATTAGCACCGGGTGGGAGCATACATAGAGCGACATTAAATAATATTAAAAAAAAAATTGTATAAACTACATAAATAAAAGAAAAGACAATCACCAATAATATGGATATATGGGGCGTCTTTTGCTAAATCGATCATCCCCCTATCTGTCCAAAACTCGAAGCAACGTAAAGAGGTCTGTGGTTCTCATTTTGAAGCTAAACTTTTTTTTTTTGGACCGAGGCCTTTTTAGAAAACTCAAGATGGCAGCCCCAATATGGCGCATCCAAAGAACAAATTTTGGAAAACGTGGGAAAACGAGGTCCTTTGGAAGCGCCATATTGGAGCCGCCATCTTGAGTTTTCCAAAAAGACCACGATCTAAAAATAACTACGAAAGTAGTTCATTTCCAATTGAAGCCTTTCTTTATCATGCAAACTACTCAAGTCACCTGAGACTTATTGCTACGTTTCTCGAGCATAACACACAAGAGGATTCGCAGCGATCGTATCAATAATCACCATTCGCAGTTGTACACACCTTATAACAAAAGCCCCGCAAAAACCAATAACTGCAGTGGCGCATGTATAGCTTATATAGGTGTACTCGCATCGAAACGAAATTAAATAAGCGCCGTGCCGTCTGGTTTCGCGAAGAAGACGTTTTATCGATCATAATCGGCAGATAACGCCTGTTACGCCCCGAACGGCGGCTAACTCAATAAACGTACGCCCCGACAGCAGCGGCTATGCAGTCCATTAACTGCCGGGTAATGTGGTGCAGCTGCAGCTGCTGTTTTGCGGAGCAAAAACTTACACGAGCAAGTGATGTGTATTGTATGGGGCTCTCGGAGGTAATGTCGGACGTCGGAACGTATTGATATGCGTTTTAAGCGAATGCCGATATATCAATCGGGATGTGTGATTTGAAAGAGCTCTTTTAAGATATATGGATAAGTAATGTTAAGGGGAAGCCGGAGGTCTCTGTTTTACCCATGGAGAATAGCTAATTTACGAATTGCAGATTCATACTTTTCTCCTCGTATATACTGAATGGAATGTTCTGAAATTTGCTACAAACTCTGGTAATTCACTATAGAATTAGGCTCAACAGAGAAAATTTTGAGTTACTTTCTGCATCATGCGACTATTTACCTCGGCATTTAAATTAGTGCCGCCATCAGTCTAAGAGTTACATACACGGAGAAAAAACTTACACTAAAATTTACTAATTTCATTAGGTTTATTTTCACGATAAACTATACTAATTTAGTCGCAGACCTGCAAACTTCTAAATTTTAGTAGAAATATAGTATTTTTTTTATCTTAGTAACTTACATTTATTATACTCTAGACAACTCAAATAATGAATTAAATAAGAATTTTTTTGTCGACCAGTTGGTATCGAACCGTCCTGGCCCACCGGAATAAGAGACGGAAGACTTACCAAGCGCGCTACATCGAGCTTTTGGTCAAGCTGCTTCGTCTCGCCGTCATATGCTATACAACATTAGATTAAATTTATATTAGAATGCATAATAAATGCAAGATCTTTCGTCCCAAATTAAATATAACAATATTATTAATGCATAAGCACAATTTTTTAGAGCCTGAATAATTTCATTCGCATCAAAATAATACTCTTAATTTATATCACGTGTCAACAGGTTATGTTTAAGTGGCGGCACTATACTGGCGCAACGGCTGTCGTTGAACTCTGCATGCTCAAGATCTAAAATTACAATATTGATCTAGCAAAATTTAGTGAGATTCTAGTAAAATTTAATGAAAAATATAAAAAATTTATTACATAATCTAGTTCTTATAAAGATCTCACAAAAATTACTATAATGGTCTACTAAGAATTTAGTGAAGAATGTAAGAAAATCTACTGCACATCCGGTTCATTTCTTCCATTTAGTGGTCTGTAACCAAATTACTATAGTTTCTAGCGAAGTTTTCATAAGCATATCGTAAACTTTAGCAAATAGTTCTCTCCGAAGGTAAATTTTTTTAACTTTTTTCGGTTTTTCACAATTTTCTTTGTTGAGTCCAATTCTATAGTGAATTTCCACAGTTTCTTCTAAATTTCAAAACATTTCAATGATTGAAAGTTTTAAAGCATTATTGCTTACTTTTTTAAAGTAATTTCTACTTCTTAAATTCGTTAAAACGTATAAGAAATCACTAGTTTGCAGGAAAAAAAAACAAACCGAAACTTTACTCGGCTAGGGTGAAAATTGATCTGTGAGCCAAGCGGGAATAGACTCGAATCGATTTTGATTCGTTTCAGAGGTTGACTCTACTTCTCGGCTTATCAAAATTTCGCGTTTGCGAAACTCGATTATTGTAACTGTATCGGACGAAATTTCATCTTCCACAGGCTCTCTCAAGTGTTTTACTATTGTTTCAGTAAGAAATCGAGTTAAGCTTAAATTTCACTTGTATTATTACATCAGCTTTGTACGCAAAGATTGAGGAAAATTATTTAACTGCTTTAACTATGAAAATCAACGTCTAGCTGCGTAATTAATGAAAATATATAATATTTTTGAATCGATTCATCGTCGGACGGATTAATCAGCATAGCTTTACGATAATCTTTTTTCATCCGGCATTTGCGTATTAAAAGCGAGATATAAAATTTTTTAATAAAATCCAGATTAGATTATTTATATTATACGCAAAAAAACTTTTGATATTTTCGAAACTAAGTCGCTAGAATGAGGCCAGTATCGGTATTCCGATATACATATTGAAAATACGAACTTTAATAAAGAAATTCATGATATACAAGTGTTTAAAGAAAATGTTTGGAAACATAGACAGATCAATCCCAACACTCACTAAATCACGATACACTATATTCACAGAGAGAGACAGAGAGGGAAAGAGAGGGAGAGAGTGAGAAAGAAAGGAAGAATAAAAAAAGTTGTACAGTGTATGTATCGATTACAAGAATCAGATAATTACGCGAGTCGCTGGAGATAAACGCATCGCTCACGCGAGCATAAAGAAAGCCCACAAGAAGCTCACGCTCATTGAACTCGCGAGCGCTGCTGGGCGACGCGCGACACCGGGAAATGGAAGGATCGCGAGCTGCTCTTCGTGACTTGCATCTCATATAAACGCGGAGCAGCACTGGTAGCAGCAGCAGCAGCGAGCCGCAAGTAAAACCCGTCTATTTTTGCAATCTGACCCGAAGAAGCATGCGCTGCTGCTGGGCGGCACCGACGTGGAATAAAATCGATCAAGGGACGAGAAAAGCGGCTGGGAAACCTGAACGAGGGAGGGAGACTTAATGTCCTTTTTCGGGATTAATGGCTCTTGGCTGCCTCCGTCGCTGCCGCCGTCGCTTCTTCCTCTTCTTTCCCCTACAGCGCTGGAGGAATCGCGGAAAGGAGCTCCGGTTTGTGGCTGTAAGGAGATAAAGAGCTGCGACGCGAGCGGAAGACATTGTTACCGAGCAGCCTTCCTCGACTGATGCGCGACTGCTTCCACGCCTTTAGTCGGATTTCCAGATTTTTTTTTACAGTACAACTGTTTGTTTTTCATTTGGACGAGTTGACAGGCAGCTGCCATGCGACACGGAAGTCTTGAGAGTTTTTGAGATTCCCCACCGATTCGGCTGCTGTAATACTTCCAGAGCTACTTCCAAAATAAATAGTGAAAAAGTACCATTTCATAATGGAACTCGGAATAAAATATATTTTTGAAAATTTGAAAATTTTCCGTGCAGAATTTCCGCATAATAAGAGAAGGGAAAAATGTATCCTCTGCACGGGCTTTTTAAAAAATAAAATTTTCATTTTCTGTTCCAGAAAAATAACAAGCATCATATGAAAGGTAGAAAACTTTCTACAATATGGACGCGGTATGGGGTGCCTGTGTAAGGGAAACGTGACACCAAAATGTAGAGTAGTGCATAACGTTTTCCAATAATCTTCTTTTCCTGCACTGTACAACAAAAAAGTTACTTTTATTGAAAATATATGCCCCATTGTGCAGGATTAGACTCTCGCGTACAGTACGAATAGAAAATCTTAGCTAGCTAATCACTGTCTAAAAGTTACCCACCCCTTTACTGTTCTAATTTTTCGATTATTCCATGGCAGAACGCGACCCTGTTTAAAACATCACTCCAATGAATCATATAATATCCAACTAAAAAGAATACAATCTGCACTGACGACAATCCTCAATTTGTAGCTTAATTACAAACAGTACAGCAGCAATTTCAATATTCAGAGCGGCAGCTCTTCGGACTTCGCCGCCGCCCATCATCATAACCTGCATCAGCGGCGACAGCATCTCGTCTACCCCCATAAAAATAACTGTGCTAAATGCCGTCATCTAGCTACGTCATCCGGATTCTCGTAAAAGCGAGTGTGCACATGTACCGGTACTGATGACATCAGTGCCAGAAACGCGGCTTACGAGAGGGAATATTGTGCAATATTGAAGGAACGCGGCAGATGAGACCGCAGTGGATATCGTGTTTCCCGAGACTGCAGCCGCCTTCAGAGCCAGCTCCGCTTTAAGACAAATGATGGCAACCGAGCTCGCGGGAAAGATTTAATTTTTAGTTGACTGGAAAGAGCGAGGCAAGGGAGACTAATTATCGCGGGAATGATCGAGGCTTTGGTGAGGCGATTGACGAAGGTACGAAAACTAATTGGACAGCTTTCCTCGAGGAGATGTAGTTAAATTATTCAATTTGTTGGTTCGAGCTCGACGAGTTGTTATTTGAAACGGAAAATCATGAAATCGTAACGTTGGGCTTCAAAAGAAAGAATTTTTATAGCCGTTTTGACCGACAAGCAGTAAAAATGGCGGATTAAGGTTCGGAACCTACAATTATCCATCAGTTTAAATAATAAATAGATTCTGAATGGTTTTGAAAAACAGGAAGCGAGAGGCGAAATTGCATTTACCTACACGGAGAGAAATTTAATAGAAAATATTACAATACTGGAATTGTGATACGATCGCAGTCTGTAATCTTGTAAATTTTTCAAGACATCTTAGGCCAAGCCAAATAGATTTACGTGCCAAAATTCAGTTGAATACGGCAAGGTATGGAAAAAATAGGAAAAATTAGGTAGAATCCAATGAGATACTTTTCTCGAGTTGATTTTTTCCGGAACATATTCAAATTGGCGTTTAAAATTGGCCAAAAACAGTATTTCGTTTTAAATAAAAACTAGACGATCTACAAAAAAAAGTTTACAATAAATTTTTATTTTGTATAACAGTTTTCTCATCGATTTGCGTTTTACTTATTTACCCAACATTTGTTATTTTTATTATTATTAATTTAAGGCGCCATTTTGAATGTGTGTCAGAAAAAAATCTGCTCGAGAAAAATATCTCATTGGATTCTACGGAATTTTTCCTATTATTCCCATACCTGGCCTATCTACGAATTGTAGCTGAGAAACTACGAGTTGCATTTAGTCTATTGCTTGCTGAGTGCATCTCGGTACAAAAAGGTACTGAGGTTTTACACATACTAAAAATCTTGGAAGGGCAGCCGTTCGGAAAGTGGCTTGTTAATCGTAACGAGTAATTGAGCCATCGCGGCTGCTTATGATAATTGATTTTTTACCACGAAAATTAAAAGTCAATAATTTCATATATATAGCTTTTGTATAAAGCGTGCAATCTATTATTTTACAGAGACTACATATAAATGATCGACGCATTGTTTTAGTCATTTTAAAACTTTGCCTTTACGAAAGCAGGGACGTCATTCTATACTGATTTACTAACGATGGTTAAGAAGCAGCAAAAGAGACACGAGCCCTTCCAGAGGAAATTTCTATTTTAATTCATCGAGAATTGAGCGCATCGATAAACCAACGGGAAGAGTTCCCGGGCAAAGCTAAGACACACAAACAGACAATGAAGAGAGAAATCTTATAGTTGTTTTCACGAAGGGACGCGTGAGTCTCTTCTATATCTTACGGCGTTTTCAGCAGCAGTGACGATAAGGAGTTTCGTGTGCGAGAGCCGCTATCGTCACGCAGCAACGTGTTTACCTAACGTGGCGACGAGAGACAGAATCTCACCGAGGACATACGCATTCTGCATGAGAGAGAGAGAGAGAGAGAGGGAGAGAAGCTGTTTGCTTTTAGTTGCGGACGTGCGTACTAGGAGTAAATGGCGATAAAATATTGAGGCTGGAGTAGAGATTGTTTGCGCACGCGAGTGTGGGAATTTTGTGGGATCGCATGTGTAACGAGATTTTAATAGCGATTGGTATTGTTCCTTTGAGCAATGTTGATTTGGTAAATGACGCGAGGACACAATTATTGTCACATATGCGCGGGAAGGATTATATGGGCGGGAGGATATATAGGCGTCGCCGATCGGTAATTAATTTCGAAGATTTAAGCGAGACCCGACCCCGAGTTTATATAGACGTTAGCATATTCATATCGTCCAGGACGGCTTATAGGGGCATTAAAACACTTATTTATGATAACGCGTTTGGTGATCCGGTCGATGCTCTGCCGATGTCGCCAGCATAATATAGACTCTCTCTCTCTCTTTCTCGACCACGCGCTCTTATTGGATCGTAATTCAATTTGAATTTTTTCGATATTTTGTCACTGCGTCATATTCTACGCCTGCTTTGATTTACAATTTGTTTTGTTACTTGCCGTACAGTAATAGAATGGTGAGATATTTTTTTTTTGTATCTTTCAAATCTATTATATACACGTTTTGAGGAAATGAAGCGTTTCGTGCTATTTGGGCCGTAAATTTTTCAATGATATTTATGTTTAAAAATAAATTGCACAATTTTAACAGTGTACATGTTATTCCTCTAGGCATTAGAAAATATTTTTTATCTTTGTGTTTTTCCTGCACGGATTTACTCATCCTTTATCCCGTTAAATGATTTGAGTTTGAAATACTTAACATTATTTCATCGGATACCGTTTTTCGTTGGTTCGGCACAGGTTCGTGTATTAAAATCGTTTACAGCTTGATTTTGACGTGCCCCGAATCCGTACATACAATATCGGTCCATTTCATTCCATCCAATCCTGTCTTCTTTCCTGCAGTCTTACACATACGAGAGGAGTTGAATATATGCATTGCACAGCGCAATAACGTCCCTCGCCGATGAGAAAATATCGGTGTTTGATCAACGTGAGAATGAGCAAAAGAAAAACGAGTCGTGTATATATATATATATAAATATATAGTATAATTACGGGGAAATTCGCACAGGTAAAAGTTCTCGCAACACTAAAGAAACCGCGACTTTCAAAAACTACGCTCTAAAGTACGTTTTGCTGCTGTATACATGCACAGCGACGTTAGCTACCAACAACGGAGTTTTTTTTACCAATCAGCAGAGTCCCTTCGCACCCCTATTATATTAGATATTGTATGTACAGTGTATACGCAAAAAGATACAACTAGAGGTATGCACGTAAACAAGCGGTAAAAACGTGCTGCTGTATATTGTAGCCTATCGCGTGCTGTAAAGCTTTAATTTGCTCGGAAAATCTACGAAAACATTCCTCTAAATGTATACGCATTGACGCATAAAAAAATCAATATATAAAGCACGCGGGAAGCTCTATTATATAGGTGCACACGCGTTTTCGAGCCAACCTCGAGGAAAATTCGCCTATACAGAGACTAACGAGTTGTCGGAAAAACGCGCGTGACTTGTTTTTTCTCTCTCTACGCATGCACTGCATATAATTTTACAAGCTTTTTTACGCTCGACAGACCTTTTTTCCACGATTTGGACTTTGTATCGGCATAGTCGACCGAATCGTTGCTTCTCTCTTTCTCGCGAAACATTCGCAAAAAGCGGCAAAACAATGGACAGCTGGCGCGGAGGGTTCGCACGCGTATGCCAACGATCAAATTGCCGCGGGATGAGCTTTTTCGAATCTCCCATACCGTATGCGGGAAGGGAAAAATATAAAATATAAAAATATAAAAAAGTGGGAAAGGAGATGGACGCGTTGTTATCGATGTCGCACCGTGGGTGCGAAAATAAATGGAAAAATTTCGCCTTTATTGCACGGGTGTGTGTGTGTGCGAGCTGCATCAGTTGTGCTTCAGCTATTTGCGAAGCCTCGATGTAATGGAAAAGTCCAGTTGGACCAGTTACTGCGCGGGGCACCAAAAATTCTGCTCCGTCGAGTGCTTCTGCCCAAAAATATGATATAGATTTGCAAGAGTTATCGTACACGGGGAGGGGCGATCAGCTATTGTTGTTGGAAATTTTTTGCTATTTGTATAATACCGGTATTCGATTCTTTGAAATAACACTGAGCCCAATAAAGAAGTGTATATAATACATCGCGATTTCATTTTATCTGCAGACTTATGAGTCATTGTCTCGATCACATTCGAAAATCGCAATCATCATGTTGACAAGTTGTTTTGTTCTCATTCGATCAGAAAATCATAATTTTAGAAAAAGTGTCAATTTTCTATATATTTCTATATATGATGGATATATATATATATATATTTAAATGTATATATCCATCAAACATGGCCAAAAATGAATCCTAGTATTACACTGTCATTAAAAGGCAGACATAAGCGCAAGCATGCCGTGTACCTATACGGTACGAGTCCATTGATCCGGAGGAAGCGGCCGGAAGCGCACGCCAGCGCCGAATAAGTCATTACGAAACGTCAAGGCGGGCTATTAATTCGCGGCGCGCGGAGCATATAACGTCGGCTCGGCCCCAAATTTATTAGCTCCATAAATCGCGAATCGTCGCCGTTGCCGAAATACCGGCTGCATCGCGCGCGCGCGCACACACAGACACATACACGGTGGCTCTTGTTAAGGCTTGAAATTTGTCAAACGACTAGACGTCACGCGAGCGATGTCTATGTGCATATGGACACTGATAGTCAGTCGAGTTAGAGTATACCGATCGGAAAGAAGTCAGAGGGCAATAGTGCGATAACAGACTGAGCACAGATTTCGTGCTGCTCTATGCTGCACTGCTGCTGAGGCCCGGAATTTCGGGCGGACCAATCTATATACCCGTTGCGTCAAGGATACCAGAGAGGAGCTTGAGCTTGCTCTATTTCCCTTTCATTCCCTTTGTAATGCTCTCTATGCCGCCCTCTGTGCCCTCTGTGACTTTCTGTGATGCTCTTTTTAATTGCTATTCCTGCGGCTGCAGGGAGCGTACCTCTTTCCTTCTATTGCCTATTACCAGGCGAATTCCCTGCTTTTTGACGATGATAGATGCAGATCCATTTTTTTGGGCTTTCAAAGACATTGCTATCACCAGTTGAAATTCATTGGTTGCTTTGATTGATTGGGCCTTTCGAACTTCCATTTTTGTTTTACGACTTGTTGAACTAAATGAGTACCATATTGTTATTTAACTATGATTATTATTTGAAATCATTTTTTTTTGCATTTTTATATTCAAGTATATACAAAATAATTCAATACTTTCTCTTTACCCAATGAAATAATTTGTAAAAATAACAAAAGAATTACGCAAGAAAGGATCCCAGTGATAGAAAAAGCCTTTCGCTCAAATTGACTGAAGCGGTAGGAAAATATATATTTTAAAAAGGCCCTTTTTTCTAGAAGTATTTGAATTAGGTTTTTATATAGCATTTTCTGAAAAGAAAAATTCGCCATTACAAAACTTTCTCTATGAGGAAAAAAACATTGCCAAATCAGTAAGTCAATGAATGAAGTTATGATATCTAAAAGTCCGCCATCCTATAACCCATATAATTGGCTAAAAATTTATTTTGGATGGCCAATAAAATCTATTTCGAGTCGAGAGTAAAATAAAATATGAAAACATCCTTTTATGTATTACCACATTATTGATTCGGATTTTTCTACGTATGCGATGGACGGTTATGCGATGGACGCATTTGAAATTTATTCGCGAGAACCATAAAAAGACTAACAAAACATTTTTTAGGTTAAACACAACTATTCTCTTGAAAGAAATTTTTCAATTTAGATCAATCTTTCTTATGACGCATGCGGCTTAAAAATTGTCGAATATCCTAGGCAGTAATTTTGTAAAAAAATGATCTATATTAACGAAACTAAACGCTTGAAACGAGTTGAAATTGTCTGATTTTTTACTTCTGCTGCTTATCTTCGTTGAATAATAATAAGCATAACTTAAACGTAATGACTAGCGCTTTAGTAAAATTAACAAAGTTCGCCAGAGCGTAAAAACTTAATAAGTTTCAACTATGATGGTTATTGCAGTCATTTGAGTTGTAAAATTTTTCTCAATTTAATCAATTTTATCCTTTTTTGTCCTTAAATTTTATACTTCATTTTCAATATTCTTTTGCCTTTTTAATGCTCCATCCTCTTAATTTTTCTCTTCGACTAAGTAAATTGCCTTATTAAATACAAGTTAAGGAAAAATTTATATTTTTTCACTAAGGTTAAATGTCTCCTTATCATTACTTTAATAAGTTTTATTCATTTACTGATTTTCAGGCTTTATTCAATCAAAATTTCCAAGAGCATAATTGTAAGTATTCGTACGTGTTCTTTTCGAACGAATAAAATAGTACTTGTAGTCATTACTTTATATAAGTAGATTTATATCGATTTGTAAAATAATCAACTTTTTTAAATGATCAATTTAAAATATATTTCATTTCTGCTTTATATACTCTACGCTCAATATAAAGTTTCAAATCACAGGTTACCAAATTCAATAATAATATCTGGCATGAATTGTAGTGTATCAAAACCTCTTTTTCACATTTAAAGCAGATATAATCAGGCGGGGCACAATAAGCGTTCGAAAGCCGCCAGCGCATTCGCAAATTCGTTCCTGTACTGAAACTTGATTATTTATCTGTCCACTCGTCGGACTCCGTCATATTCTCTCGGAAAGCGAGAGAGGAAAGAGCGAAATGACCATCGATCCCATGAATCTCAATTTCTCCCCTATAGAGGGATATGTATAGACATATCCGTCTAATTCTCTTCTTCCCTCCCTCTTGGGCGAATTTCTGTCGGAACGCTTTCTGCCCTGTGTGTGTGGGGGGGGGGG